>JAUPTC010000238.1:0-69285 GCA_030762895.1 Sophora flavescens | reverse complement strand
TACATCTGTAATGAGAAACTATATTCTTAGGATTAGTCTCCTGTTTGAGGATCTATATACTTGAAGTTATGTACATCCCTATTTTACTTACTTTTCTCTTAATACCATACTTTGTATTTACGTTTGCTTAATTCGAGGTATGCTGTATTGTATTGATTTAGTTAGGTGATATCATGTTCTATAATTAATCGCATCCGCTTAATTTGCGTGTGTACATTTCGTGTTCGCTTAGTTCACGAGGCTTAATCCGTTTGCTTAATTCGGGAGAGGGACATGTATCTTAGGAGTGGTTTCGCTTTTGTAAATTACTATTACAACTGGGAGGATAAGAACCTTGTTTAGGGCTTGGGATTACATTAACCAAGGATAGTAAGGAATTCTTGACATGATTAATCGTTGTTTGATAATTGATAATCCCTTTTCAAACGCTTGTTTTTGATTGCTCTGTTTTGTTTGTTTCTTAATTGCATTCCAATCCAAACCCCCCCAAAACTGATTTTGGTGAAGGATAATATTCTCGCAAGTCCTTAGAGGCGACATCCAAGTTGTCGCATTATACTACACTTTTAAACCCCGCTCGTCCTTTTTACGTGCGCTTCGGCAGGCCAAAGTGGCGCCCGTTACGGGGACTTCGAGTTGTTATTTTTCTAAGATTTTTTTTATTTTATTTTATTTTCTTTCTTTTATTTTCTGTTTTGTTTTGAATTGGTCGCTACTAGGTCTCAGCCCTTTGTGTGTGATTTTGACCCGAAAATTGAAAGAACATTGCACCACTCCGTGGGAATTTCGGAGCTAGCACTAGTAGTAATTCCAATTTTAAAACTGCTTTTGAAAACATGGGAGACCAGAGGACATTAGGCAGCCTGCTGCTCTGATGTCAACTATAATGGATTATGTATTTCTTATCCTGATGTGACACCCTTTTGCAATTGAAATCTGGTTTTATTCACTTGTTGCCCAAGTTTAATGGTCTTGCGGTGAGGACCCACACAAGCACTTGAAAGAATTCCAAGTTGTATGCTCCTGACCTCGAGAGCAGAGGAGTCACGAGGACAGATTAAGGTGAAGGCCTTTCCATTTTCACTCCGGGGAGCTGCAAAGGATTGGCTATTGTACCTTGAGCCTAACTCCATCACAACTTGGAATGATTTGAAGAGGGTGTTTCTAGAAAGGTATTTTCCTCGCTTCAAGAGGTGCTTGATAAGGAAAGAGATATGTGGCATAAGGCAAGGAACGAGTCACTAGGTCGAATACGGGGGAAGGTTCAAACATTTGGTCTCTAGCTGCTGACATCAAATTTCGAACAACTCTGATCCAATACTTTTATGAAGGATTGTTGCCTATGGATAGGAATACATTGGATGTTCTAGTGGGGGAGCATTAGTTGATAAGACCCCAAGTTCTTTGCTAAGCAACTTATTGAGAACATGTCGTTGAATTCCCGGAGTTCTCTACAAGAATGAATTGATTGAGCCAAGAGGCGTGCATGAGATTCATAGTTCATCTTCTAACCAGTGTCGCCCTTGAGAATAGATTGGATGAGCTGACCTCCTTTGTGAGACAATTGGCAATAGACAAGGTTCAGCCGGCAAGTTATGTAGCATATGCAATGCACCTGAGCATCCATTTGATCCATGCCCAATCCGAGAGAAGAATTTGTCGGTGAAGTACCTCAGGCTTATGCGGTGAACCCCATAATCAAGGAGGCGATCGGAATCAGTGACAAAGATTCCGGACCTCTACTAATAGGTACCATCCTAGCTGGAGAAATCACCCTAATCTGCGGTATGGGAACTCTTCCCAACAACGGCCGATGGCACCTCAGAATCATCCTCCGGTTGACCCCTTCTGCACCTTCGGACCATCATTAGAAGACTTGGTAAAGTAAATGGCTGCATCTAGTGTATGCAGTTTCAGCGGAGGACAGGATGCTAGTATTCAAGATTTGAGGACTCGAGATTGGACGATTGGCTACATCCATGAATAGTATACAACAAGGTCAAGGACAAACCAGCCCTGCACAGCCAGTGATAAATCCTAATGCCTCCAACCCGAATGTGAGTGTCATCTCTCTCGAGATCCGGAAAGGTTGTTGAGGCCACTTGGAAAGGATGAAGAAATTGTTAAGGCTACTCTCGAGGCCTACGGTGAGGCTACTCTGAGCTGTGGTTGAAGTTGAAGCGAGAGAGTATATAGACCACCCATTCCATTCCCACACGAGAATTCAGGAAAAATTTGAAGATGGGTGGTGAGAATAAAGAGAAGGAGATTCTTGATGTTTTGGGAAAAGTAGGCATTAACATCCCACTTTGTTGGATGTGATCAAGCAAGTACCCGGATATGCTAAAATTTCTCAAGGACCTATGCACTAACAAGAGGAAGATGAAGACTAATGAGAGGGTTGACTTGGGAATGAATGTCTCGGGCTTATCCGGTCAAAGATAGAGAGTTGCTTCTATAGGCCCTAATCAAGTGCGCCACAAAAGTGCAAGGATCCAGCACCTTCACTATCCCATGCACTATTGGGGATAAGAAGTTTGAGAACTGTATGTTGGACTTGGGAGCATCAATCAATGTCATGCCTACCTCCATCTTTAATAACCTTGATCCGGGGCCATTGCGGTATAGCTGGTCTTACCATTCGATTGGCTAACGGACCGATTGCCCGACCCATGGGGATGGTAGAGGATGTCCTAGTGCAAGTTGATGATTTGATATTCCCTGCAGACTTCTATATCCTAGACATGGCGGAGGGGACTCATCGAGAGATCACCCATAATCTTGGGAGACCATTCATGATGACATCAAGACCAAGATTGATGTTTATGATGGGACTATGTCGATGGAGTTTGGTGGTATTGTGGCCAAATTCAAGATTTTTGATGCTATGAAGCACCCAGTGAGAGGAGCACTCGGTATTCCACTTAGAGTTGCTTTCCGCGCTCATTGAGGACACTCATGATGACCTTATTTACGATTTTCCTGTTATTTCGGTTTTGATGATGTATATACTTGTACTAACTGCACTAACACTAACCCATGTTCATGTTTGTTCCGAGTTTTTGGATTTAACCTTGCGGGGTGAGGATGATAGTGAAAGTGATAATAAGAGTGAAGTCTTACTCGATGAAAATCCTTGACCCTATGGTGCTCGAATGCTCCATCCGGCTTGAGCGGCCACCTCCTTTGGAACTCAAGCCACTTCACGAGAACTTAAAGTATGCCTACTTGGGGAGGGATGCAACATTGCAATCATCATTTCCTCCAGCCTCAACTCGATCGGAAGACAAGCTTTTAGAAGTTCTAAGGAAGAACAAGAAGGCCATTGGGTGGACATTGGCCGATATTCCGGAATTAGCCCTCCGGATGCATGCACAAATTTTTCTTGGAGGATGGGGCTAAGCGGTCGAGCAGCCCCAAGGCGACTTAACCCACTGATTCTGGATGTGGTAAAGAAAGAGGTGACCAAGCCTACAGGCGAGGTATTATCTATCCATTTCGATAGTTCTTGGGTAAGTCCGGTTCAAGTTGTACCAAAGAAATCTGGTTTAACGGTAGTTAGGAATGAAAATAATGAACTTGTGCCTACTAGAGTCCAGAATAGCTGGAGAGTTTGTATAGACTATAGGAAGCTAAACCAGGCCACCGAAAGGATCATTTTCCTTTGCCGTTCATAGATCGGATGCTAGATCGGCTGGCTGGTCAGATCCATTATTGTTTTCTAGATGGCTTTTCCGGGTATTTCGATTCATATTGCCCCCGAGGATCGGGGAAAGACCACCTTCACGTGCCCCTTGATGCGTTTGCTTATAGGAGGATGCCTTTTGGCCTCCGCAATGCTCTGGCACCTTTCAAAGATGCATGCTTAGTATTTTCTCCGATTTTATTGAAAACTGCATAGAGGTGTTTATGGATGATTTTTCTGTGTATGGCTCCTCTTTTGATGCTTGTTTGCATAGTCTAGATCTAGTTCTTCGAGAGATGCATTGATCTTGATTTGATTCGAATTATGAGAAATGTCATTTCATGGTAGAAAGGATAGTATTGGGTCATGTAATTTCCAAAGAGGGTATTTCTGTGGATCCCTGCAAAAATAAATGTAATTGCTTCATTGCCTTACCCATCTCAAGTGCGCGAGATACGTTCCTTTCTTGGACATGCAGGTTTCTACGGGCGCTTTATAAAGGACTTGACAGATAGCACTACCATTGTCAAATCTGCTGAAAAATGATGCCTGTTCAGTTTGATGAAAAGTGCAAAGAGTCATTTGACCATCTGAAGAAGGCGTTGACTTCACCCATCATCCACAATGACCTGGACACTACCTTTTGAACTGATGTGTGATGCCTCAAATTTTCTTTGTAGGGGGCAGTTACGGCACAAAGGGTGGGCAAGGTTGCCCATGTAATTCACTATGCTTCTAGGACCCTAGATGCACGACAGGCAAATTACACCACCATGAGAAAGAGCTGCTAGCTATTGTATTTGCACTTGACAAGTTTAGGTCTTATTTGTTAGGTTCTAGGGTAACTGTTTTTCTTGACCATGCAGCTTTGAAATATCTCTGTGAAGAAGCTGGAAGCTAAGCCAAGACCGATCGGTGGATGCTTTTGCTTCAGAATTCAATGTGGAGATAAAGGATAAAAGTGGAGCTGAAAATCTGGTAGCGAGATCATTTGAGTAGGATAGCAAGGGATGAGGATACATTTCCCATCCAAGATGATTTCCCTAATGAGAGATTGTTACATATGTATGGGGTAACCCCCTGGTTTGCTTGACATTGTAAATTTTCTAGTTCTTTGGTGTTGTTCCTGCAGGTATAGAAGTAGACAAAAGTTCCACAAGTTGAAGAGCGATGCAAAGTATTATGTGTGGGATGACCCTATCTGTGGAAGTTTTGCGGTGACCAAGTCATTCGGAGGTGTGTACCCGATCATGAGAAGGAGTCCATCCTGCATTTCTCACATGCATCTCCGGTTGGAGGACATTTTGGACCTCAAAGGACAGCAAGAAAAGTCCCGGACTCCAGGGTTCTCTTGGCCCCACGATTTTCAGGGATTCATATGAGGTATACAAGAACTGCAAAGAATGTCAAATAACAGGCCCTGCAATCACTCGTAGGAGTGAGATGCCTCAGCAGCCAATGCTTTATTGTGAGGTCTTTGATGTGTGGGGATGGACTTCATGGGTCCCTTCCCTCCTTCTTTTGGTTTTGTATATATTTTGTTGGCTGTAGATTATGTTTCAAAGTGGGTGGAAGCAATCCCCACTAGGACTAACGATGCTCGGATTGTTTCAAAATTTGTTAGGTCCAACATCTTTTGCGGGTTTGGCATACCCAAGGCCATTATCAGTGACTGGGCACACATTTTTGCAACAGAACCTTGGAGGCCCTACTCGAGAAAATATGGGGTTGTACATAGGGTGTCTCACTTACCACCCCCCAAACCAATGGCAAGTGAGATATCCAATGAGAAGATTAAGCAAATCCTGGAGAAGATGGTGCAGCCAAAAGAAGGGAATGGAGCCGCCGTCTGGAAGGCGTTCATGTGGGCCCAGAGGGGATCGCTTTTAAGACACCTATAGGGATGTCCCCCTTCCGGCTAGTTTTTGGCAAGGCATGCCACCTACCGGTGGAGGTTGAGCATAGAGCATATTGGGCAGTAAAATGTTGCAACTTGGACATGAAGAAATGCGGTGTTGAGAGAAAGCGCAATTGCAACAGATTGAGGAGCTTAGGCTTGAAGCTTATGAGAGCTCCAGGATGTATAAAGAAAGAACAAAACTATTTCATGATAGAATGATTGTTAGGAAAGAATTCTTTGTGGGTCAGAAAGTCTTATTGTTTAATTCCCGCCTGAGATTGATGGCTGGGAAGCTTAGGTCTAAATGGGATGGCCCTTTTGTTGTGACTAATGTGTTTCCTTATGGTGCAGTGGAGATTCAAAGTACAGGTACCAACAAGATTTTCAAGGTTAACGGGCCAAGGTGGAGGCCGTTCCATGGTGTGGATGCTGCTGACCCTGCGGATGCTAATATTGAGGAGCTATCTTTGGATGCTCCACCTTACACTGATGCTTGATCAGGGAATTTCTTTTCCTTTCCCTCACTCTGATTGTAAAGTCTGTTGTTGTTCATTGGGGACAATGCATGTTTTAAGTGTGGGGGAGGGAATTAGTTGTAGTTTTTCTTTTCTTTGAATAAAGCTCCTGAATAATTTGAGAAGCTCAGGAGCATTTGTGTGTTGAGTTTTTAGTTGGCAAGTTTGTTAGATTTTGATTGATGTTGTACAGATTGCTTGCATGATTAATATGTGATGATTCCCCCTAGGCTGAAAAATTTTGAAAAAAAAATTGTGATTCCCATGTGAAATTGAAAACTGAACTTTGGGATTTTGTTATGATAGCATGATGAATGATAAGTTTGGGGTGATAGGAAGCACACACTAGGGATAGTATCTCTTTCAAACAATTTGCATGAATGTCCAGGTGAGGTTTTGAGCCTCCAACATGTTTTAAACTGTGTGAAAATCACTTTCAAGTTGCACTTCCCTGGATTTGATTGAATCTCTTTTTGGTTTGCATGATTATATGTGTGTAGCAGATGATTTAGGCAGTTTCTTTGTAAATAGCTACTTGGCTTGAATAAACTAATTCCTATTGCATGTTCCCCTAGTTAGCCCTTTTGAGCCTATTAGCCTATTAGTTCTTGATAACCTAATGTTATAAGCCCAAAAATCGGAAAACCATGTTAACCCGATCTTAGGATTAGGAGAGCATGTAATCTTAGAATGGGTGCAAGAAACCAAAGTTCGGGGTGGCTACCCGGTGCAATGTGCTGTTTGGGATTGAAAAAAAAAAGAAAAAAAAGAGAGACGAGAAAAGTGTACAAAAAAAAAAAGAAAAAAATAAAAAAAAAAAAAAAGAAAAAAAAATGATGAAAAAAATAAAAGTGCAAAAATTTCAAAAAGACTGTTTGAATAAAAAGGCTGTAGCCACCCAGAAATGTAAAGAAAAAAAATAAAGAAAGGAGCTTGAGTGAATTTCTATGTGTAAATATAGTTCATGCTCTCTTAGTTCCTAGGGTCTTCAGCTTAGTTCCTTTTGTATATCCTACCCTTAGCCAGGCCCCATTACAACCCAATAAAGACCTTCTGATGTTGCTTGCATGTTCTCTGTGGGAACCATTTTGAGATGAAAAGCAAATTTTTGGGAAGTGTACTTGAAAAGTGAAACTGAGTGCAAATTGTTAGCCTGACATAAACTGAGTGACTGAGTGAACAAATAATGCCCTTGTGAGGAAGGCAGTTGTTTGGATTTGGTGATCTCCCTCTTGTGTGTGACTTAGATCCCCTGCTTAGATTTCTGATTGTTTTCATGATGAAACTCTCAAATGTTTAGGATAAATGAATTTGGGGATTGCTCTGTTTGAAAAGGGGGAAACAATGAAGAAAAATGTTTTGATGAAGTTGCTTGAATTTGTGCAATGTTGGTTGAATCTTTTAAGCTTGCCAGATCTTGAGTCCTTTTGATTTTTTTTGAGTCTTAGTTTGTTTGGGGACAAGCAAAGTTTAAGTTTGGGGTATTTTGATAAGCCTCTGGCTCATCTAGTTTTATGGCCAGTATGACCAGGGTTTTGTGCAAATTATATCCTACTTTCACCCAAATTAGATTAGATTGTCCTCAAGCAAGGTTTTGAGTCGTTTGCGTAGTTTTAGGTTAATTTAGCTAGTTTTGAATTAAATAAAGCTTATGGCTATTTTGGTTGTTTCAGGATAATAAGAAGAGCAAGTAAGGAAGTGTATCTGAAGCAGAGGCTATCACGCCCAGGCCGTGACACTGGTCACGGCCGTGATGAGAAGTTCATGAAAGTCAGAAGCGATCACGGCCCAGCCGTGATACACATCACGGGCGTGATAAAGAAATGCAAAAAGTCAGAAAGGATCACGGCCTGGCCGTGATGAAGGTCACGGCCGTGACAAGAGAGAAACCAAAAGTCAGAATGTATCACGGCCTGCCCGTGATAGCCATCACGCGTAACGTACCAGAATGCGAAAGGTCACCGCTGGCGAGACGATCACGGCCTGGCGTGACAACCATCACGGCAGTGATGCCCAGCCTCTTATCAAAGCATAAACGCTGCGAGGCGAAAAGGGATCCATTTTTTCACTACTTTACATTACACTTTTGAGTTTTCCTTCCTCGTAATGGAGAACTAAATTCTTTGGATTAGTCTACTGTTTGAGGATCCTATATACTTGAGGTTATGTACATCCCTATTTTATTTACTTTTCCCTCTTCAATACCATACTTTGTATTTCTGTTTGCTTAATTCAGGAGTATGCTGTATTGTATTGATTTAGTTCTGGTGATATCATGTTCCTATAATTAATCGCATCTGCTTAATTTGCGTGTGTACATTTCGTGTTCGCTTAGTTCACGAAGGGCTTAATCCCGTTTGCTTAATTCGGGAATAGGGACATGTATCTGTGGTAGTGGTTTCGCTTGTAAATTACTATTACAACCGGAAGGGGATAAGAACCTGTTTAGGGCTTCGGATTACATTAACCAAGGATAGTAAGGAATTCTTGACAGTAGATTAATCGTTGACAGTAGATTAATCGTTGTTTGAGAGACGACATCCGAGTTGTCGCATTATACTACACTTTTAAACCCGCTCGTCCTTTTTGGCGCGTGCGCGACAGCGCGACCAATCCTAATAGAGCCAAAATGCACTTTTTAGGTCATATAGGACCTAACTGGGCCAATTTGTACTTCTTTGGTCCTAATGGAGCCCAAATGGACTTGTTTGATTCTAGTAGAGCCCAAATGGACTTGTTAGGTCATAAAGGACCTAACTGGGGCAATTTGTACTTCTTTGGTCCTATTGGAGCCCAAATGGACCTGTTTGATCCTAATAGAGCCCAAATGGACGTTTTAGGTCGTATAGGACCTAACTGGGCCAATTTGTACTTCTTTAGTCCTGTTGGAGCCAAAATGGACTTGTTTGATACTAATAGAGCCAAAATGCACTTTTTAGGTCATATAGGACCTAACTGGGCCAATTTGTACTTCTATGGTCCAAATGGAGTCCAAATGGACTTGTTTGAGCCCAATTAAGGCCAAAATGCACTTTTTAGGTCATATAGGACCTAATTGGGCCAATTTGTACTTATTTGGTCCTATTGGAGCCCAAATGGACTTGTGTGATCCTAATTGAACCCAAATGGACTTTTTAGGTCATAGGACCTAATCAGGCCAATTTGTACTTCTTTGGTCCTAATGGGGCCCAAATGGACTTGTTTGATCCTAGTAGAGCCCAAATGGACTTGTTAGGTCATAAAGGACCTAAGCTGGGCCAATTTGTACTTCTTTGGTCCTAATGGAGCCCAAATGGACCTGTTTGATCCTAATAGAGCCCAAATGGACTTTTTAGGTCATATAGGACCTAACAGGGGCTAATTTGTACTTCTTTGGTCCTATTGGGCCCAAATGGACTTGTTTGATCCTAATAGAGCCCAAATGGACTTTTTAGGTCATATAGGACCTAATCTGGGCCAATTTGTACTTCTTTGGTCTTATTGGAGCCCAAATGGACTTTTTTGATCCTAATAGAGCCAAAATGGACTTTTTAGGTCCTATAGGAGCTAACTGGGACAATTTGTACTTCTTTGGTACTAATGGAGCCCGAATGGAATTGTTTTACCCTAATAGAGCCCAAATTGACTTGTTTGATCCTAATAGCGCCCAAATGGACTTGTTAAGTCATAAATGACCTAACTGGGCCAATTTGTGCTTCTTTGGTCCTATTGGGCCGAAAAGGACTGGTTTGATCCTAATAGAGCCCAAATGGACTTTTTAGGTCATATAGGACCTAATCTGGGCCAATTTGTACTTCTTTGGTCCTAATGGGACCCAAATGGACTTGTTTGATCCGAATAGAGCCTCAATGGACTTGTTAGGTCATAAAGGACCTAACCGGGCCAATTTGTACTTCTTTGGTCCTATCGGAGCCCAAATGGACTTGTTTGATCCTAATAGAGCCAAAATGCACTTATTAGGTCATATACGACCTAACTGGGCCAATTTGTACTTCTTTGGTCCTATTGGAGCCCAAATGGACTTGTTTGATCCTAATAGAGCCCAAATGGACTTTTTAGGTAAAATAGACCAAATCTGGGCCAATTTGTACTTCTTTGAACCTATTGGAGCCCAAATGAACTTGTTTGATCCTAATAGAGCCCAAATGGACTTTTAAGGTCATATTGGACATAACTGGGCCAATTTGTACTTCTTTGGTCATAATGGAGCCCAAATGGACTTGTTTGACCCTAATAGAACCGTAATGGACTTTTATGGTCATATAGGACCTAACAGGACATTTTAGATCATATAGGACCTAACTGGGCCAATGTGTACTTCTTTGGTCCTATTGGAGCCCAAATGGACTTGTTTGACCCTAATAGAGCCAAAATGGACTTTTTAGGTCATATAGGACCTAACTGGGCCAATTTGTACTTCTTTGATCCTATTGGAGCCCAAATGGACTTGTTTGATCCTAATAGAGCCCAAATGGACTTTTTTAGGTCATATAGGACCTAACTGGGCCAATTTGTACTTCTTTGGTCCTAATGGAGCCCAAATGGACTTGTTTGACCCTAATAGAGCCCAAATGGACTTGTTTGATCCTAATAGAGCCCAAATGGACTTATTAGGTCATAAAGGACCTAACTGGGCCAATTTATACTTCTTTGGTCCTATTGGAGCCCAAATGGACTTGTTTGATCCTAATAGAGCCCAAATGGACATTTTAGGTCATATAGGACCTAACTGGGCCAGTTTGTACTTCTTTTGTCCAAATGGAGTCCAAAATGGACTTGTTTGATCCTAAGAGAGCCCAAATGGACTTTTTAGGTCATATAGGACCTAACTGGGCCAATTTGTACTTCTTTGGTCCTATTGGAGCCCAAATGGACTTGTTTGATCCTAATAGAGCACAAATGGACTTTTTAGGTCAAATAGTACCTAACTGGGGCAATTTGTACTTCTTTGAACCTATTGGAGCCCAAATGGACTTGTTTGATCCTAATAGAGCCCAAATGGACTTTTTAGGTCATATAGGACCTAACTGGGCCAATTTGTACTTCTTTGGTCCTAATAGAGCCCAAATGGACTTGTTTGGTCATTGGATCAAACAAGTTCTAATATAGCCCAAATGGACTTGTTTGATCCTAATAGAGCCCAAATGGACTTTTTAGGTCATAAAGGACCTAACTGGGCCAATTTGTACTTCTTTGGTCCTATTGGAGCCCAAATGGACTTGTTTGATCCTAATAGAGCCCAAATGGACTTTTTAGGTCATATAGGACCTATCTGGGCCAATTTGTACTTCTTTGGTCCTATTGGAGCCCAAATGGATTTGTTTGATCCTAATAGAGCCCAAATGGACATTTTAGGTCATATATGACCTAACTGTGCCAATTTGTACATCTTTGGTCCTAATGGAGGCCAAATGAACTTGTTTGACCCTAATAGAGCCCAAATGGACTTTTTAGGTCATATAGGACCTAACTGGGCCAATTTGTACTTCTTTGGTCCTAATGGAGCCCAAATGGACTTGTTTGATTCTAGTAGAGCCCAAATGGACTTTTTAGGTGATAAAGGACCTAACTGGGCCTATTTGTACTTCTTTGGTCCTATTGGATCCCAAATGGACTTGTTTGAACCTAATAGAGCCCAAATGGACTTTTTAGGTCATATAGGACCTAACTGGGCCAATTTGTACTTCTTTGGTCCTATTGGAACCCAAATGGACTTGTTTGATCCCAATTAAGGCCAAAATGCACTTTTTAGATCATATAGGACCTACCTGGGCCAATTTGTACTTCTTTGGTCCTATTGGAGCCCAAATGAACTTGTTTATCCTAATAGAGGCAAAATGCACTTTTGAGGTCATATAGGACCTAACTGTGCCAATTTGAACTTCTTTGGTCCTATTGGAGCCCAAATGGACTTAATTGATCCTAATAGGTCCTAATGGACTTTTTAGGTCATATAGGACCGAACTGGGCCAATTTGTACTTCTTTGGTCCAAATGGAGTCTAAATGGACTTGTTTGATCCTAATAGAGCCCAAATGGACTTTTTAGGTCATATAGGACCTAACTGGGCCAATTTGTACTTCTTTGGTCCTATTGGAGCCCAAATGGACTTGTTTGAGCCCAATTAAGGCCAAAACGCACTTTTTTTAGGTCATATAGGACATAATTGTGCAAATTAGTACTTCTTTGGTCCTATTGAAGCCCAAATGGACTTGTTTGATCCTAATAGAGCCCAAATGGACTTGTTAGGTCATAAAGGACCTAATCTGTGCCAATTTGTACTTCTTTGGTCCTAATGGAGCCCAAATGGACTTGTTTGACCCTAATAGAACCCAAATGGACTTTTTAGGTCATATAGGACCTAATCGGGGCCAATTTGTACTTCTTTGGTCCTATTGGAGCCCAAATGGACTTGTTTGATCCTAATAGAGCCAAAATGCACTTTTTAGGTCATATAGGACCTAACTGTGCCAATCTGTACTTCTTTGGTCTTAGTGGTGCCTAAATGGACTTGTTTGATCCTAATAGAGCCAAAATACACTTTTTAGGTCATATAGGACCTAACTGTGCCAATTTGTACTTCTTTGGTCCAAGTGGAGCCCAAATGGACTTGTTTGATCCTAATAGAGCCCAACTGGACATTTTAGGTCATATAGGACCTAACTGGGCCAATTTGTACTTCTTTGGTCCTATTGGAGCCCAAATGGACTTGTTTGATCCTAATAGAGGCCAAATGGAATTTTTAGGTCATATAGGACCTAACTGGGCCAATTTGTACTTCTTTGGTCCTATTGTGACCCAAATGGACTTGTTTGATCCTAATAGAGCCCAAATGGACTTTTTAGGTCATATAGTATCTAATCTGGGCCAATTTGTACTTCTTTGGTCCTAATAGATCCCAAATGGACTTGTTAGGTCATAGGATCAAACAAGTCCTAATAGAGCCCAAATGGACTTGTTTGATCCTAATAGAGCCCAAATGGACTTTTTAGGTCATAAAGGACCTAACTGGGCCAATTTGTACTTCTTTGGTCCTAATGGAGCCCAAATGGACTTGTTTGACCCTAATAGAGCACAAATGGACTTTTTAGGTACAATAGGACCTAACTGGGCCAATTTGTACTTCTTTGATCCTATTGGAGCCCAAATGGACTTGTTTGATCCTAATAGTGCCCAAATGGACTTTTTACGTCATATAGGACCTACCAGGGCCAATTTGTACTTCTTTGGTCCTAATGGAGTCCAAATGGACTTGTTTGACCCTAATAGAGCCCAAATGGACTTTTTAGGTCATATAGGACCTAACTGGACATTTTAGGTCATATAGGACCTAACTGGGCCAATTTGTACTTCTTTGGTCCAAATGGAGTCCAAATGGACTTGTTTGATCCTAATAGAGCCCAAATGGACTTTTTAGGTCATGTAGGACCTAACTGGGCCAATTTGTACTTCTTTGGTCCTATTGGAGCCCAAATGGACTTGTTTGAGCCCAATTAAGGCCAAAACACACTTTTTAGGTCATATAGGACCTAACTGGGCCAATTTGTACTTCTTTGGTCCAAATGGAGCCTAAATGGACTTGTTTGACCCTAATAGAGCCCAAATGGACTTGTTTGATCCTAATAGAGCCCAAATGGACTTGTTAGGTCATAAAGGACCTAATTGGGCCAATTTGTACTTCTTTGGTCCTAATGGAGCCCAAATGGACCTGTTTGATCCTAATAGAGCCCAAATGGACTTTTTAGGTCATATAGGACCAAACTAGGCCAATTTGTACTTCTTTGGACCTATTGGAGCCTAAATGGACATGTTTGATCCTAGTAGAGCCCAAATGGACCTGTTAGGTCAGAAAGGACCTAACTGGGCCAATTTGTACTTCTTTGGTCCTAATGGGGCCCAAATGGACTTGTTTGATCCTAGTAGAGCCCAAATGGACTTGTTAGGTCATAAAGGACCTAACTGGGCCAATTTGTACTTTTTTGGTCCTAATGGAGCCCAAGTGGACCTGTTTGATCCTAATAGAGCCCAAATGGACTTTTTAGGTCATATAGGACCTAACTGTGCCAAATTGTACTTCTTTGGTCCTAATAGAGCCCAAATGGACTTGTTTGATCCTAATAGAACCAAAATGCACTTTTTAGGTCATAAAGGACCTAACTGGGCCAATCTGTACTTCTTTGGTCCTAATGGAGCCCAAATGGACCTGTTTGATCCTAATAGAGCCCAAATGGACTTTTTAGGTCATATAGGACCTAACTAGGCCAATTTGTACTTCTTTGGTCCTATTGGAGCCCAAATGGACTTGTTTGATCCTAATAGAGCCCAAATGGACTTTTTAGGTCATATAGGACCTAATTGGGCCAATTTGTACTTCTTTGGTCCTATTGGAGCCCAAATGGACTTGTTTGAGCCCAATTAAGGCCAAAACGCACTTTTTAGGTCATATAGGACCTAACTGGGCCAATTTGTACTTCTTTGGTCCTATTGTAGCTCAAATGGACTTGTTTGATCCTAATAGAGCCCAAATGGACTTTTTAGGTGATATAGGACCTAACTGGGCCAATTTGTACTTCTTTGGTCCAAATGGAGTCCAAATGGACTTGTTTGATCCTAATAGAGCCCAAATGGACTTTTTAGGTCATATAGGACCTAATTGGGTCAATTTGTACTTCTTTGGCCCTATAGGAACCCAAATGGACTTGTTTGATCCTAATAGAGCACAAATGGACTTTTTAGGTCATATAGGACCTAACTGGGCCAATTTGTACTTCTTTGGTCCTAATAGAGCCCAAATGGACTTGTTAGGTCATAGGATCAAACAAGTCCTAATAGAGCCCAAATGGACTTGTTTGGTCCTAATAGAGACAAAATGCACTTTTTAGGTCATACAGGACCTAACTGGGCCCATTTGTACTTCTTTGATCCTATTGGAGCCCAAATGGACTTGTTTGATCCTAATAGAGCACAAATGGACTTTTTAGGTCAAATAGGACCAAACTAGGCCAATTTGTACTTCTTTGATCCTTTTGGAGCCCAAATGGACTTGTTTGATCCTAATAGAGCCCAAATGGACTTTGTAGGTCATATAGGACCTAACTTGGCCAATTTGTGCTTCTTTGGTCCTAATGGAGCCCAAATGGACTTGTTTGACCCTAATAGAGCCCAAATGGACTTTTTAGGTCATATAGGACCTAACTGGACATTTTAGGTCATATAGGACCTAACTGGGCCAATTTGTACTTCTTTGGTCCTATTGGAGCCCAAATGGACTTGTTTGACCCTAATAGAGCCCAATGGACTTTTTAGGTCATATAGGACCTAATGGGCCAATTTTTGCTTCTTTGTTCCTATTGGAGCCCAACTGGACTTATTTGATCCTAAGAGACCCAACCTGGAAATTTTAGGTCATAGAGGCCCTCACTGGGCCAATTTGTACTTCTTTGGTCCAAATGGAGCCCAAATGGACTTGTTTGACCCTAATAGAGCCCAAATGGACTTGTTTGATCCTAATAGAGCCCAAATGGACTTGTTAGGTGATAAAGGACCTAATTGGGCCAATTTGTACTTCTTTAGTCCTATTGGAGCCCAAATGGACTTGTTTGACCCTAATAGTGCCCAATGGACATTTTAGGTCATATAGGACCTAACTGGGCCAATTTGTACTTCTTTGTTCCTATTGGAGCCCAAATGGACTTATTTGATCCTAATAGAGCCAAAATGGAATTTTTTGGTCATATAGGACCTAACTGGGTCAATTTGTACTTCTTTGGTCCAAATGGAGCCCAAATGGACTTGTTTGACCCTAATAGAGCCCAAATGGACTTGTTTGATCCTAATAGAGCCCAAATGGACTTGTTAGGTCATAAAGGACCTAATTGGGCCAATTTGTACTTCTTTGGTCCTATTGGAGCCCAAATGGACTTTTTTGATCCTAATAGAGCAAAAATGGAATTTTTAGGTCATATAGGACCTAACTGGGCCAATTTGTACTTCTTTGGTCCAAATGGAGCCTAAATGGACTTGTTTGACCCTAATAGAGTCCAAATGGACTTGTTTGTTCCTAATAGAGCCCAAATGGACTTGTTAGGTCATAAAGGACCTAATTGGGCCAATTTGTACTTCTTTGGTCCTAATGGAGCCCAAATGGACCTGTTTGATCCTAATAGAGCCCAAATGGACTTTTTAGGTCATATAGGACCTAACTAGGCCAATTTGTACTTCTTGGGACCTATTGGAGCCCAAATGGACATGTTTGATCCTAGTAGAGCCCAAATGGACTTGTTAGGTCAGAAAGGACCTAACAGGGCCAATTTGTACTTCTTTGGTCCTAATGGGGCCCAAATGGACTTGTTTGATCCTAGTAGAGCCCAAATGGACTTGTTAGGTCATAAAGGACCTAACTGGGCCAATTTGTACTTCTTTGGTCCAAATGGAGCCCAAATGGACTGTTTGATCCTAATAGAGCCCAAATGGACGTTTTAGGTCATATAGGACCTAATGGGCCAAATTGTACTTCTTTGGTCCTAATAGAGCCCAAATGGACTTGTATGATCCTAATAGAACCAAAATGCACTTTTTAGCTCATAAAGGACCTAACTATGTCAATTTGTACTTATTTGGTCCTAATGGAGCCCAAATGGACTTGTTTGACCCAATAGAGCCCAAATGGACTTTTTTAGGTCATATAGGACCTAACAGGGGCCAAATTGTACTTCTTTGGTCCTAATAGAGCCCAAATGGACTTGTTAGGTCATAGGATCCAACAAGTCCTAATAGAGCCCAAATGGACTTGTTTGATCCTAATAGAGCCCAAATGGACTTGTTTGATCCTATTAGAGCCAATTTGCACTTCTTTGGTCCTATTGGAGCCCAAATGGACATTTTAGGTCATATAGGACCTAATCTGGGCCAATTTGTACTTCTTTGGTCCTATTGGAGCCCAAATGGACTTGTTTGATCCTAATTGAGCCAAAATACACTTTTTAGGTCACATAGGTCCTAAATGGGCCAATTTGTACTTCTTTGGTTTGGAGCCCAAATGGACTTGTTTGATCCTAATAGAGCACAAAATGACTTTTTAGGTCAAATAGGGCCTTCTTGGGCCAATTTGTACTTCTTTGATCCAATTGGAGCCCAAATGGACTTGTTTGATCCTACTAGAATCCAAATGGACTTTTTAGGTCATATAGGACCTAATCTGGGCCAATTTGTACTTCTTTGGTCCTAATAGAGCCCAAATGGACTTGTTAGGTCATAGGATCAAACAAGTCCTAATAGAGCCCAAATGGACTTGTTTGATCCTAATAGAGCCCAACTGAACATTTTAGGTCATATAGGACCTAACTGGGCCAATTTGTACTTCTTTGGTCCTATTGTAGCCCAAATGGACTTGTTTGATCCTAATAGATCCCAAATGGACTTTTTAGGTCATATAGGACCTAACTGGGTCAATTTGTACTTCTTTAGTCCTATTGGATCCCAAATGGACTTGTTTGATCCTAATAGTGCCAAAATGCACTTTTTAGGTCATATAGGACCTAACTGGGCCAATTTGTACTTCTTTGGTCCAAATGGAATCCAAATGTACTTGTTTGAACCCAATTAAGGCCAAAATGCACATTTTAGGTCATATAGGACCTAACTGGGTCAATTTGTACTTCTTTGGTCCTATTGGAGCCCAAATGGACTTGTGTGATCCTAATAGAACCCAAATGGACTTTTTAGGTCATATAGGACCTAATCGGGCCAATTTGTACTTCTTTGGTCCTAATGGGGCCCAAATGGACTTGTTTGATCATAGTAGAGCCCAAATGGACTTGTTAGGTCATAAAGGATCTAACTGGGCCAATTTGTACTTCTTTGGTCCTAATGGAGCCCAAATGGACCTGTTTGATCCTAATAGAGCCCAAATGGACGTTTTAGGTCATATAGGACCTAACTAGGCCAATTTGTACTTCTTTGGTCCTATTGGAGCCCAAATGGACATGTTTGATCCTAGTAGAGCCCAAATGGACTTGTTAGGTCATAAAGGACCTAACTGGGTCAATTTGTACTTCTTTGGTCCTAATGGAGGCCAAATGGACCTGTTTGATCCTAATAGAGCCCAAATGGACTTTTTAGGTCATATAGGACCTAACTGGGCTAATTTCTACTTCTTTGATCCTATTGGAGCCCAAATGGACTTGTTTGATCCTAATAGTGCCCAAATGGACTTTTTAGGTCATATAGGACCTAACTGGGCAAATGGACTTTTTAGGTCATATAGGACCTAACTGGGCCAGTTTGTACTTCTTTGGTCCTATTGGAGCCCAAATGGACTTGTTTGATCCTAATAGTGCCCAAATGGACTTTTTAGGTCATATAGGACCTAACTGGGCCAATTTGTACTTCTTTGGTCCTATTGGAGCCCAAGTGGACTTGTTTGACCCTAATAGAGCCCAAATGGACTTTTTAGGTCATATAGGACCTAACTGGGCCAATTTGTACTTCTTTGGTCCAAATGGAGTCCAAATGGACTTGTTTGATCCTAATAGAGCCCAAATGGACTTTTTAGGTCATATAGGACCTAATTGGGCCAATTTGTAATTCTTTGGTCCTATTGGAGCCCAAATGGAATTGTTTGAGCCCAATTAAGGCCAAAACGCACTTTTTAGGTCATATAGGACCTAACTGGGCCAATTTGTACTTCTTTGGTCCTATTGGAGCCCAAATGGACTTGTTTGATCCTAATAGAGCCCAAATGGACTTTTTAGGTCATATAGGACCTAACTGGGCCAATTTTTGCTTCTTTGTTCCTATTGGAGCCCAAATGGACTTATTTGATCCTAATAGAGCCAAAATGGAATTTTTTGGTCATATAGGACCTAACTGGGCCAATTTGTACTTCTTTGGTCCAAATGGAGCCCAAATGGACTTGTTTGACCCTAATAGAGCCCAAATGGACTTGTTTGATCCTAATAGAGCCCAAATGGACTTGTTAGGTGATAAAGGACCTAATTGGGCCAATTTGTACTTCTTTAGTCCTATTGGAGCCCAAATGGACTTGTTTGACCCTAATAGTGCCCAATGGACATTTTAGGTCATATAGGACCTAACTGGGCCAATTTGTACTTCTTTGTTCCTATTGGAGCCCAAATGGACTTATTTGATCCTAATAGAGCCAAAATGGAATTTTTTGGTCATATAGGACCTAACTGGGTCAATTTGTACTTCTTTGTCCAAATGGAGCCCAAATGGACTTGTTTGACCCTAATAGAGCCCAAATGGACTTGTTTGATCCTAATAGAGCCCAAATGGACTTGTTAGGTCATAAAGGACCTAATTGGGCCAATTTGTACTTCTTTGGTCCTATTGGAGCCCAAATGGACTTTTTTGATCCTAATAGAGCACAAATGGAATTTTTAGGTCATATAGGACCTAATCTGGGCCAATTTGTACTTCTTTGGTCCAAATGGAGCCTAAATGGACTTGTTTGACCCTAATAGAGTCCAAATGGACTTGTTTGTTCCTAATAGAGCCCAAATGGACTTGTTAGGTCATAAAGGACCTAATTGGGCCAATTTGTACTTCTTTGGTCCTAATGGAGCCCAAATGGACGTGTTTGATCCTAATAGAGCCCAAATGGACTTTTTAGGTCATATAGGACCTAACTAGGCCAATTTGTACTTCTTGGGACCTATTGGAGCCCAAATGGACATGTTTGATCCTAGTAGAGCCCAAATGGACTTGTTAGGTCAGAAAGGACCTAACAGGGCCAATTTGTACTTCTTTGGTCCTAATGGGGCCCAAATGGACTTGTTTGATCCTAGTAGAGCCCAAATGGACTTGTTAGGTCATAAAGGACCTAACTGGGCCAATTTGTACTTCTTTGGTCCAAATGGAGCCCAAATGGACCTGTTTGATCCTAATAGAGCCCAAATGGACGTTTTAGGTCATATAGGACCTAATGGGCCAAATTGTACTTCTTTGGTCCTAATAGAGCCCAAATGGACTTGTTTGATCCTAATAGAACCAAAATGCACTTTTTAGGTCATAAAGGACCTAACTGGGTCAATTTGTACTTCTTTGGTCCTAATGGAGCCCAAATGGACTTGTTTGACCCCAATAGAGCCCAAATGGACTTTTTAGGTCATATAGGACCTAACAGGGCCAAATTGTACTTCTTTGGTCCTAATAGAGCCCAAATGGACTTGTTAGGTCATAGGATCCAACAAGTCCTAATAGAGCCCAAATGGACTTGTTTGATCCTAATAGAGCCCAAATGGACTTGTTTGATCCTATTAGAGCCAATTTGTACTTCTTTGGTCCTATTGGAGCCCAAATGGACATTTTAGGTCATATAGGACCTAACGGGCCAATTTGTACTTCTTTGGTCCTATTGGAGCCCAAATGGACTTGTTTGATCCTAATTGAGCCAAAATACACTTTTTAGGTCACATAGGTCCTAAATGGGCCAATTTGTACTTCTTTGGTTTGGAGCCCAAATGGACTTGTTTGATCCTAATAGAGCACAAAATGACTTTTTAGGTCAAATAGGGCCTTACTGGGCCAATTTGTACTTCTTTGATCCAATTGGAGCCCAAATGGACTTGTTTGATCCTACTAGAATCCAAATGGACTTTTTGAGGTCATATAGGACCTAATCGGGCCAATTTTTACTTCTTTGGTCCTAATAGAGCCCAAATGGACTTGTTAGGTCATAGGATCAAACAAGTCCTAATAGAGCCCAAATGGACTTGTTTGATCCTAATAGAGCCCAACTGAACATTTTAGGTCATATAGGACCTAACTGGGCCAATTTGTACTTCTTTGGTCCTATTGTAGCCCAAATGGACTTGTTTGATCCTAATAGATCCCAAATGGACTTTTTAGGTCATATAGGACCTAACTGGGTCAATTTGTACTTCTTTAGTCCTATTGGATCCCAAATGGACTTGTTTGATCCTAATAGTGCCAAAATGCACTTTTTAGGTCATATAGGACCTAACTGGGCCAATTTGTACTTCTTTGGTCCAAATGGAATCCAAATGTACTTGTTTGAACCCAATTAAGGCCAAAATGCACATTTTAGGTCATATAGGACCTAACTGGGTCAATTTGTACTTCTTTGGTCCTATTGGAGCCCAAATGGACTTGTGTGATCCTAATAGAACCCAAATGGACTTTTTAGGTCATATAGGACCTAACTGGGCCAATTTGTACTTCTTTGGTCCTAATGGGGCCCAAATGGACTTGTTTGATCATAGTAGAGCCCAAATGGACTTGTTAGGTCATAAAGGATCTAACTGGGCCAATTTGTACTTCTTTGGTCCTAATGGAGCCCAAATGGACCTGTTTGATCCTAATAGAGCCCAAATGGACGTTTTAGGTCATATAGGACCTAACTAGGCCAATTTGTACTTCTTTGGTCCTATTGGAGCCCAAATGGACATGTTTGATCCTAGTAGAGCCCAAATGGACTTGTTAGGTCATAAAGGACCTAACTGGGTCAATTTGTACTTCTTTGGTCCTAATGGAGGCCAAATGGACCTGTTTGATCCTAATAGAGCCCAAATGGACTTTTTAGGTCATATAGGACCTAACTGGGCTAATTTCTACTTCTTTGATCCTATTGGAGCCCAAATGGACTTGTTTGATCCTAATAGTGCCCAAATGGACTTTTTAGGTCATATAGGACCTAACTGGGCAAATGGACTTTTTAGGTCATATAGGACCTAACTGGGCCAGTTTGTACTTCTTTGGTCCTATTGGAGCCCAAATGGACTTGTTTGATCCTAATAGTGCCCAAATGGACTTTTTAGGTCATATAGGACCTAACTGGGCCAATTTGTACTTCTTTGGTCCTATTGGAGCCCAAGTGGACTTGTTTGACCCTAATAGAGCCCAAATGGACTTTTTAGGTCATATAGGACCTAACTGGGCCAATTTGTACTTCTTTGGTCCAAATGGAGTCCAAATGGACTTGTTTGATCCTAATAGAGCCCAAATGGACTTTTTAGGTCATATAGGACCTAATTGGGCCAATTTGTAATTCTTTGGTCCTATTGGAGCCCAAATGGAATTGTTTGAGCCCAATTAAGGCCAAAACGCACTTTTTAGGTCATATAGGACCTAACTGGGCCAATTTGTACTTCTTTGGTCCTATTGGAGCCCAAATGGACTTGTTTGATCCTAATAGAGCCCAAATGGACTTTTTAGGTCATATAGGACCTAACTGGGCCAATTTGTACTTCTTTGGTCCAAATGGAGTCCAAATGGACTTGTTTGATCCTAATAGAGCCCAAATGGACTTTTTAGGTCATATAGGACCTAATTGGGTCAATTTGTACTTCTTTGGCGCTATAGGAACCCAAATGGACTTGTTTCATCCTAATAGAGCACAAATGGACTTTTTAGGTCATATAGGACCTAACTGGGCCAATTTGTACTTCTTTGGTACTAATAGAGCCGAAATGGACTTGTTAGGTCATAGGATCAAACAAGTCCTAATAGAGCCCAAATGGACTTGTTTGGTCATAAAGGACCTAACTGGGCCAATTTGTAATTCTTTGGTCCTATTGGAGCCCAAATGGACTTGTTTGATCCTAATAGAGCACAAATGGACTTTTTAGGTCATACAGGACCTAACTGGGCCCATTTGTACTTCTTTGATCCTATTGGAGCCCAAATGGACTTGTTTGATCCTAATAGAGCCCAAATGGACTTTGTAGGTCATATAGGACCTAACTTGGCCAATTTGTGCTTCTTTGGTCCTAATGGAGCCCAAATGGACTTGTTTGATCCTAATAGAGCCCAAATGGACTTTTTAGGTCATATAGGACCTAACTGGACATTTTAGGTCATATAGGACCTAACTGGGCCAATTTGTACTTCTTTGGTCCTATTGGAGCCCATATGGACTTGTTTGACCCTAATAGAGCCCAATGGACTTTTTAGGTCATATAGGACCTAACTGGGCCAATTTGTACTTCTTTGTTCCTATTGGAGCCCAAATGGACTTATTTGATCCTAATAGAGCCAAAATTGAATTTTTTGGTCATTTAGGACCTAACTGTGCCAATTTGTACTTCTTTGGTCCAAATGGAGCCCAAATGGACTTGTTTGACCCTAATAGAGCCCAAATGGACTTGTTTGATCCTAATAGAGCCCAAATGGACTTGTTAGGTCATAAAGGACCTAATTGGGCCAATTTATACTTCTTTGGTCCTATTGGAGCCCAAATGGACTTGTTTGATCCTAATAGAGCAAAAATGGAATTTTTAGGTCATATAGGACCTAACTGGGCCAATTTGTACGTCTTTGGTCCAAATGGAGCCTAAATGGACTTGTTTGACCCTAATAGAGCCCAAATGGACTTGTTTGATCCTAATAGAGCCCAAATGGACTTGTTAGGTCATAAAGGACCTAATTGGGCCAATTTGTACTTCTGTGGTCCTAATGGAGCCCAAATGGACCTGTTTGATCCTAATAGAGCCCAAATGGACTTTTTAGGTCATATAGGACCTAACTAGGCCAATTTGTACTTCTTTGGACCTATTGGAGCCCAAATGGACATGTTTGATCCTAGTAGAGCCCAAATGGACTTGTTAGGTCGGAAAGGACCTAACTGGGGCCAATTTGTACGTCTTTGGTCCAAATGGAGCCTAAATGGACTTGTTTGACCCTAATAGAGCCCAAATGGACTTGTTTGATCCTAATAGAGCCCAAATGGACTTGTTAGGTCATAAAGGACCTAATTGGGCCAATTTGTACTTCTTTGGTCCTAATGGAGCCCAAATGGACCTGTTTGATCCTAATAGAGCCCAAATGGACTTTTTAGGTCATATAGGACCTAACTAGGCCAATTTGTACTTCTTTGGACCTATTGGAGCCCAAATGGACATGTTTGATCCTAGTAGAGCCCAAATGGACGTGTTAGGTCAGAAAGGACCTAACAGGGCCAATTTGTACTTCTTTGGTCCTAATGGGGCCCAAATAGACTTGTTTGATCCTAGTAGAGCCCAAATGGACTTGTTAGGTCATAAAGGACCTAACTGGGCCAATTTTTACTTCTTTGGTCCTAATGGAGCCCAAATGGACCTGTTTGATCCTAATAGAGCCCAAATGGACTTTTTAGGTCATATAGGACCTAACTGGGCCAAATTGTACTTCTTTGGTCCTAATAGAGCCCAAATGGACTTGTTTGATCCTAATTGAACCAAAATGCACTTTTTAGGTCATAAAGGACCTAACTGGGCCAATTTGTACTTCTTTGGTCCTAATGGAGCCCAAATGGACTTGTTTGACCCCAATAGAGCCCAAATGGACTTTTTAGGTCATATAGGACCTAACAGGGCCAAATTGTACTTCTTTGGTCCTAATAGAGCCCAAATGGACTTGTTAGGTCATAGGATCCAACAAGTCCTAATAGAGCCCAAATGGACTTGTTTGATCCTAATAGAGCCCAAGTGGACTTGTTTGATCCTATTAGAGACAAAATGCACTTTTTAGGTCATATAGGACCTAACTGGTCCAATTTGTACTTCTTTGGTCCTAATAGAGCCCAAATGGACTTGTTTGATCCTAATAGAGCCCAACTGGATATTTTAGGTCATATAGGACCTAACTGGGCCAATTTGTACTTCTTTGGTCCTATTGGAGCCCAAATGGACTTGTTTGATCCTAATTGAGCCAAAATGCACTTTTTAGGTCATATAGGTCCTAACTGGGCCAATTTGTACTTCTTTGGTTTGGAGCCCAAATGGACTTGTTTGATCCTAAAAGAGCACAAAAGGACTTTCTAGGTCAAATAGGGCCTTACTGGGCCAATTTGTACTTCTTTGATCCAATTGGAGCCCAAATGGACTTGTTTGATCCTACTAGAGTCCAAATGGACTTTTTAGGTCATATAGGACCTAACTGGGCCAATTTGTACTTCTTTGGTCCTAATAGAGCCCAAATGGACTTGTTAGGTCATAGGATCAAACAAGTCCTAATTGAGCCCAAATGGACTTGTTTGATCCTAATAGAGCCCAACTGAACATTTTAGGTCATATAGGACCTAACTGGGCCAATTTGTACTTCTTTGGTCCTATTGGAGCCCAAATGGACTTGTGTGATCCTAATAGAACCCAAATGGACTTGTTAGGTCATATAGGACTTAACTGGGCCAATTTGTACTTCTTTGGTCCTAATGGGGCCCAAATGGACTTGTTTGATCCTAGTAGAGCCCAAATGGACTTGTTAGGTCATAAAGGACCTAACTGGGCCAATTTGTACTTCTTTGGTCCTAATGGAGCCCAAATGGACCTGTTTGATCCTAATAGAGCCCAAATGGACTTTTTAGGTCATATAGGACCTAACTAGGCCAATTTGTACTTCTTTGGTCCTATTGGAGCCCAAATGGACATGTTTGATCCTAGTAGAGCCCAAATGGACTTCTTAGGTCATAAAGGACCTAAGTGGGCCAATTTGTACTTCTTTGGTCCTAATGGAGGCCAAATGGACCTGTTTGATCCTAATAGAGCCCAAATGGACTTTTTAGGTCATATAGGACCTAACTGGGCTAATTTCTACTTCTTTGATCCTATTGGAGCCCAAATGGACTTGTTTGATCCTAATAGAGCCCAAATGGACTTTTTAGGTCATATAGGACCTAACTGGGCCAATTTGTACTTCTTTGGTCCTATTGGAGCCCAAATGGACTTGTTTGATCCTAATAGAGCCCAAATGGACTTTTTAGGTCATATAGGACCTAACTGGGCCAATTTGTATTTCTTTGGTCCTATTGGAGCCCAAGTGGATTTGTTTGACCCTAATAGAGCCCAAATGGACTTTTTAGGTCATATAGGACCTAACTGGGCCAATTTGTACTTCTTTGGTCCAAATGGGGTCCAAATGGACTTGTTTGATCCCTATAGAGCCCAAATGGACTTTTTAGGTCATATAGGACCTAATTGGTCCAATTTGTACATCTTTGGTCCTATTGGAGCCCAAATGGACTTGTTTGAGCCCAATTAAGGCCAAAACGCACTTTTTAGGTCATATAGGACCTAACGGGCCAATTTGTACTTCTTTGGTCCTATTGGAGCCCAAATGGACTTGTTTGATCCTAATAGAGCCCAAATGGACTTGTTAGGTCATAAAGGACCTAACTGTGCCAATTTGTACTTCTTTGGTCCTAATGGAGCCCAAATGGACTTGTTTGACCCTAATAGAACCCAAATGGACTTTTTAGGTCATATAGGACCTAACTGGGCCAATTTGTACTTCTTTGGTCCTATTGGAGCCCAAATGGACTTGTTTGATCCTAATAGAGCCAAAATGCACTTTTTAGGTCATATAGGACTCGACTGTGCCAATTTGTACTTCTTTGGTCTTAGTGGTGCCTAAATGGACTTGTTTGATCCTAATAGAGCCAAAATACACTTTTTAGGTCATATAGGACCTAAGCTGTGCCAATTTGTACTTCTTTGGTCCTAGTGGAGCCCAAATGGACTTGTTTGATCCTAATAGAGCCCAATGGACATTTTAGGTCATATAGGACCTAACTGGGCCAATTTGTACTTCTTTGGTCCTATTGGAGCCCAAATGGACTTGTTTGATCCTAATAGAGGCCAAATGTACTTTTTAGGTCATATAGGACCTAACTCGGGCCAATTTGTACTTCTTTGGTCCTATTGTGACCCAAATGGACTTGTTTGATCCTAATAGAGCCCAAATGGACTTTTTAGGTCATATAGGATCTAATGGGCCAATTTGTACTTCTTTGGTCCTAATAGATCCCAAATGGACTTGTTAGGTCATAGGATCAAACAAGTCCTAATAGAGCCCAAATGGACTTGTTTGATCCTAATAGAGCCCAAATGGACTTTTTAGGTCATAAAGGACCTAACTGGGCCAATTTGTACTTCTTTGGTCCAAATAGAGCCCAAATGGACTTGTTTGATCCTAATAGAGCCCAACTGAACATTTTAGGTCATATAGGACCTAACTGGGCCAATTTGTACTTCTTTGGTCCTATTGGAGCCCAAATGGACTTGTTTGATCCTAATAGATCCCAAATGGACTTTTTAGGTCATATAGGACCTAACTGGGCCAATTTGTACTTCTTTAGTCCTATTGGAGCCCAAATGGACTTGTTTGATCCTAATAGTGCCAAAATGCACTTTTTAAGTCATATAGGACCTAACTGGGCCAATTTGTACTTCTTTGGTCCAAATGGAATCCAAATGTACTTGTTTGAGCCCAATTAAGACCAAAATGCACTTTTTAGGTCATATAGGACCTAACTGGGTCAATTTGTACTTCTTTGGTCCTATTGGAGCCCAAATGGACTTGTGTGATCCTAATAGAACCCAAATGGACTTTTTAGGTCATATAGGACCTAAGTGGGCCAATTTGTTCTTCTTTGGTCCTAATGGGGCCCAAATGGACTTGTTTGATCCTAGTAGAGCCCAAATGGACTTGTTAGGTCATAAAGGACCTAACTGGGCCAATTTGTACTTCTTTGGTCCTAATGGAGACCAAATGGACCTGTTTGATCCTAATAGAGGCCAAATGGACTTTTTAGGTCATATAGGACCTAACTAGGCCAATTTGTACTTCTTTGGTCCTATTGGAGCCCAAATGGACATGTTTAATCCTAGGAGAGCCCAAATCGACTTGTTAGGCCATAAAGGACCTAACTGGGCCAATTTGTACTTCTTTGGTCCTAATGGAGCCCAAATGGACCTGTTTGATCCTAATAGAGCCCAAATGGACTTTTTAGGTCATATAGGACCTAACTGGGCTAATTTCTACTTCTTTGATCCTATTGGAGCCCAAATGGACTTGTTTGATCCTAATAGAGCCCAAATGGACTTTTTAGGTCATATAGGACCTAACTGGGCCAATTTGTACTTCTTTGGTCCTATTGGACTTGTTTGATCCTAATAGAGCCCAAATGGACTTTTTAGGTCATATAGGACCTAATGGGCCAATTTGTATTTCTTTGGTCCTATTGGAACCCAAGTGGACTTGTTTGACCTAATAGAGCCCAAATGGACTTTTTAGGTCATATAGGACCAAACTGGGTCAATTTGTAGTTCTTGGGTCCTAATGGAGCCCAAATGGACTTGTTTGACCCTAATAGAGCCCAAATGGACTTGTCTGATCCTAATAGAGCCCAAATGGTGTTGTTAGGTCAAAAAGGACCTAACTGGGCCAATTTGTACTTCTTTGGTCCTATTGAAGCCCAAAAGGACTTGTTTGATCCTAATAGAGCCCAAATGGACTTTTTAGGTCATATAGGACCTAACAGGGCCAATTTGTACTTCTTTGGTCCTAATGGGGCCCAAATGGACTTGTTTGATCCTAGTAGAGCCCAAATGGACTTGTTAGGTCATAAAGGACCTAACTGGGCCAATTTGTACTTCTTTGGTCCTAATGGAGCCCAAATGGACGTGTTTGATCCTAATAGAGCCCAAATGGACTTTTTAGGTCATATAGGACCTAACTGGGCCAAATTGTACTTCTTTGGTCCTAATAGAGCCCAAATGGACTTGTTAGGTCATAGGATACAACAAGTCCTAATAGAGCCCAAATGGACTTGTTTGATCCTAATAGAGCCCAAGTGGACTGGTTTGATCCTATTAGAGCCAAAATGCACTTTTTAGGTCATATAGGACCTAACTGGTCCAATTTGTACTTCTTTGGTCCTAATAGAGCCCAAATGGACTTGTTTGATCCTAATAGAGCCCAACTGGACATTTTAGGTCATATAGGACCTAACTGGGCCAATTTGTACTTCTTTGGTCCTATTGGAGCCCAAATGGACTTGTTTGATCCTAATTGAGCCAAAATGCACTTTTTAGGTCATATAGGTCCTAACTGGGCCAATTTGTACTTCTTTGGTTTGGAGCCCAAATGGACTTGTTTGATCCTAATAGAGCACAAAAGAACTTTTTAGGTCAAATAGGGCCTTCATGGGCCAATTTGTACTTCTTTGATCCAATTGGAGCCCAAATGGACTTGTTTGATCCTACTAGAGTCCAAATGGACTTTTTAGGTCATATAGGACCTAACTGGGCCAATTTGTACTTCTTTGGTCCTAATAGAGCCCAAATGGACTTGTTAGGTCATAGGATCAAACAAGTCCAAATAGAGCCCAAATGGACTTGTTTGATCCTAATAGAGCCCAACTGAACATTTTAGGTCATATAGGACCTAACTGGGCCAATTTGTACTTCTTTGGTCCTATTGGAGCCCAAATGGACTTGTTTGATCCTAATAGATCCCAAATGGACTTTTTAGGTCATATCGGACCTAACTGGGCCAATTTGTACTTCTTTAGTCCTATTGGAGCCCAAATGGACTTGTTTGATCCTAATAGTGCCAAAATGCACTTTTTAGGTCATATAGGACCTAACTGAGCCAATTTGTACTTCTTTGGTCCAAATGGAATCCAAATGTACTTGTTTGAGCCCAATTAAGGCCAAAATGCACTTTTTAGGTCATATAGGACTTAACTGGGTCAATTTGTACTTCTTTGGTCCTATTGGAGCCCAAATGGACTTGTGTGATCCTAATAGAACCCAAATGGACTTTTTAGGTCATATAGGACCTAACTGGGCCAATTTGTTCTTCTTTGGTCCTAATGGGGCCTAAATGGACTTGTTTGATCCTAGTAGAGCCCAAATGGACTTGTTAGGTCATAAAGGACCTAACTGGGCCAATTTGTACTTCTTTGGTCCTAATGGAGCCCAAATGGACCTGTTTGATCCTAATAGAGCCCAAATGGACTTTTTAGGTCATATAGGACCTAACTAGGCCCATTTGTAATTCTTTGGTTCTTTTGGAGGACGAATGGACAGGGTTAATCCTAGGAGAGCCCAAATCGACTTGTTAGGCCATAAAGGACCTAACTGGGCCAAATAAGTACAAATTGGCACAGTTAGGTCCATTTGGGCTCTACTAGGATCACACAAGTCCATTTGGGCTCTATTAGGATCAAATAAGTCCATTTGGGCCAAAGAAGTACAAATTGGCACAGTTAGGTCCTTTATGACCTAAAATGTCCAGTTGGTCTCTATTAGGGTCAAACAAGTCCATTTGGGCTCCATTAGGACCAAAAAATTACAAATTGGCCCAGTTAGGTCCTATATGACCTAAAAAGTCCATTTGGGCTGTATTGGGATCAAACATGTCCATTTGGGCTCCGATAGGACCAAAGAAGTACAAATTGGCCCAGTTAGGTCCTATATGACCTAAAAAGAGCATTTTGGCCTTAATTGGGCTCAAACAAGTCCATTTGGGCTCCAATAGGACCAAAGAAGTACAAATTGACACAGTTAGGTCCTATATGACCTAAAAAGTGCATTTTGCTTCTATTGTGATCAAACAAGTCCATTTGGGCTCCAATAGGACCAAAGAAGTACAAATTGGCCCAGTTAGGTCCTATACGACCTAAAAAGTCCACTTGGGCTCAATTAGGGTCAAACAAGTCCATTTGGGCTCCATTAGGACCAAATAAGTACAAATTGGCACAGTTAGATCCTTTATGACCTAACAAGTCCATTTGGGCTCTATTAGGATCAAACAAGTCGATTTAGGATCCAATAGGACCAAAGAAGTAAAAATTGGCCTAGTTAGGTCCTATATGACCCAAAATGTCCAGTTGTGCTCTACTAGGATCAAACAAGTCAATTTGGGCTCTATTAGGATCAAACAAGTCCATTTGGGCTCTATTAGGACTTGTTTGATCCAATGACCTAACAAGTCCATTTGGGCTCTATTAGGATCAAACAAGTCCATTTGGGCTCTATTAGGATCAAACAAGTCCATTTGGGCTCCATTAGGACCAAAGAAGTACAAATTGGCCCAGTTAGGTCCTATATGACCTAAAAAGTGTATTTTGGCCTTAATTGGGCTCAAACAAGTCCATTTGGGCTCCAATAGGACCAAAGAAGTACAAATTGGCCCAGTTAGGTCATATATGACCTAAAAAGTGCATTTTGGCTCTATTAGGATCAAACAAGTCCTTTTGGGATCCAATAGGACCAAAGCAGTACAAATTGACCCAGTTAGGTCCTATATGACCTAAAAAGTCCATTTGGGCTCTATTAGGGTCAAACAAGTCCATTTGGGCTCCATTAGGACCAAAGAAGTACAAATTGGCACAGTTAGGTCCTTTATGATCTAACAAGTCTATTTGGGCTCTATTAGGATCAAACAAGTCCATTTGGGCTCCAATAGGACCAAAAAAGTACAAATTGGCCCAGTTAGGTCCTTTATGACCTAAAAAGTGCATTTTGGCCTTAATTGGGCTCAAACAAGTCCATTTGGGCTCCAATTGGACCAAAGAAGTACAAATTGGCCCAGTTAGGTCCTATATGACCTAAAATGTCCATTGGGCTCTATTAGGATCAAACAAGTCCATTTGGGCTCCACTAGGACCAAAGAAGTACAAATTGGCACAGTTAGGTCCTATATGACCTAAAAAGTGCATTTTGGCTCTATTAGGATCAAACAAGTCCATTTGGGCTCCAATAGGACCAAAGAAGTACAAATTGGCCCAGTTAGGTCCTATATGACCTAAAAAGTCCATTTGGGCCCCATTAGGACCAAAGAAGTACAAATTGGCACAGTTAGGTCCTTTATGACTTAACAAGTCCTTTTGGGCTCTATTAGAATCAAACAAGTCCATTTGGGCTCCAATAGGACCAAAGAAGTACAAATTGACCCAGTTAGGTCCTATATGACCTAAAAAGTGCATTTTTGCCTTAATTGGGCTCAAACAAGTCCATTAAGGCTCCAATAGGACCAAAGAAGTACAAATTGGCCCAGTTAGGTCATATATGACCTAAAAATTGCATTTTGGCTCTATTAGGATCAAACAAGTCGATTTGGGATCCAATAAGACCAAAGCAGTACAAATTGGCCCAATTAGGTCCTATATGACCTAAAAAGTCCATTTGGGCTCTATTAGGGTCAAACAAGTCCATTTGGGCTCCAATAGGACCAAAGAAGTACAAATTGGCCCAGTTAGGTCCTATATGACCTAAAAAGTCGAGTTGGGCTCTATTAGGATCAAACAAGTCCATTTGGGCTCCAATAGGACCAAAGAAGTACAAATTGGCCCAGTTAGGTCCTTTATGACCTAAAAAGTCCATTTGGGCTCTATTAGGATCGAACAAGACCATTTGGGCTCCAATTGGACCAAAGAATTACAAATTGGCCCAGTTAGGTCCTACATGACCTAAAATGTCCAGTTGGGCTCTATTAGGATCAAACAAGTCCATTTGGGTTCCACTAGGACCAAAGAAGTACAAATTGGCACAGTTAGGTCCTATATGACTTAAAAAGTTCATTTTGGCTCTATTAGGATCAAACTAGTCAATTTGGGCTCCAATAGGACCAAAGAAGTACAAATTGGCCCAGTTAGGCCCTACATGACCCAAAAAGTCCATTTGGGTTCTATTAGGGTCAAACAAGTCCATTTGGGCCCCATTAGGACCAAAGAAGTACAAATTGGCACAGTTAGGTCCTTTATGACCTAACAAGTCCATTTGGGCTCTATTAGAATCAAACAACTCCATTTGGGCTCCAATAGGACCAAAGAAGTACAAATTGACCCAATTAGGTCCTATATGACCTAAAAAGTGCATTTTGACCTTAATTGGGCTCAAACAAGTCCATTTGGGCTCCAATAGGACCAAAGAAGTACAAATTGACCCAGTTAGGTCATATATGACCTAAAAAGTGCATTTTGGCTATATTAGGATCAAACAAGTCCATTTGGGATCCAATAGGACCAAAGCAGTACAAATTGGCCCAGTTAGGTCCTATATGACCTAAAAAGTCAATTTGGGCTCTATTAGGGTCAAACAAGTCCTTTTGGGCTCCATTAGGACCAAAGAAGTACAAATTGGCACAGTTAGGTACTTTATGATCTAACAAGTCCATTTGGGATCTATTATGATCAAACAAGTCCATTTGGGCTCTAATAGGACCAAAGAACTACAAATTGGCCTAGTTAGGTCCTCTATGACCTAAAATGTCCAGTTGGGCTCTACTAGGATCAAACAAGTCCATTTGGGCTCTATTAGGATCAAACAAGTCCGTTTGGGCTCTATTAGGACTTGTTTGTTCCTATGACCTAACAAGTCCATTTGGGCTCTATTAGGACCAAAGAAGTACAAATTGGCCCAGTTAGGTCCTATATGACCTAAAAAGTCCATTTGGGCTCTATTAGGATCAAACAAGTCCATTTGGGCTCCAGTAGGACCCAACAAGTACAAATTGGCCCAGTTAGGTCCTATATGACTTAAAATGTCCAGTTGGGCTCTATTAGGATCAAACAAGTCCATTTGGGCTCCAATAGGACCAAAGAAGAACAAATTGGCCCAGTTAGGTCCTATATGACCTAAAAAGTCTTTTTGGGCTCTATTAGGATCAAACAAGTCCATTTGGGCTCCAATAGGACCAAAGAAGTACAAATTGGCCCAGTTAGGTCCTTTATGACCTAAAAAGTCCATTTGGGCTCTATTAGGATCAAACAAGTCCATTTGGGCTCCAATTGGACCAAAGAAGTACAAATTGGCCCAGTTAGGTCCTACATGACCTAAAATGTCCAGTTGGGCTCTATTAGGATCAAACAAGTCCATTTGGGTTCCACTAGGACCAAAGAAGTACAAATTGGCACAGTTAGGTCCTAAATGACCTAAAAAGTTCATTTTGGCTCTATTAGGATCAAACAAGTCAATTTGGGCTCCAATAGGACCAAAGAAGTACAAATTGGCCCAGTTAGGTCCTATATGACCTAAAAAGTCCATTTGGGTTCTATTAGGGTCAAACAAGTCCATTTGGGCCCCATTAGGACCAAAGAAGTACAAATTGGCACAGTTAGGTCCTTTATGACCTAACAAGTCCATTTGGGCTCTATTAGGATCAAACAAGTCCATTTGGGCTCCAATAGGACCAAAGAAGTACAAATGGACCCAATTAGGTCCTATATGACCTAAAAGTGCATTTTGGCCTTAATTGGGCTCAAACAAGTCCATTTGGGCTCCAATAGGACCAAAGAATTACAAATTGGCCCAGTCAGATCATATATGACCTAAAAAGTGCATTTTGGCTCTATTAGGATCAAACAAGTCCATTTGGGATCCAATAGGACCAAAGCAGTACAAATTGGCCCAGTTAGGTACTATATGACCTAAAAAGTCGATTTGGGCTCTATTTGGGTCAAACAAGTCCATTTGGGCTCCATTAGGGCCAAAGAAGTACAAATTGGCACAGTTAGGTCCTATGTGACCTAAAAAGTCCATTTGAGCTCTATTAGGATCAAACAAGTCCATTTGGGCTCCAATAGGACCAAAGAAGTACAAATTGGCCCAGTTAGGTCCTTTATGACCTAAAAAGTGCATTTTGGCCTTAATTGGGCTCAAACAAGTGTATTTGGGCTCCAATAGGACCATAGAAGTACAAATTTGCCTAGTTAGGTCCTATATGACCTAAAAAGTCCGTTTGGTCTCTATTAGGTTCAAACAAGTCCATTTGGGCTCCATTAGGACCAAAGAATTACAATTGGGCCGTTCGGGGCAATTGGCCCAATCAGGTCCTAAATAGTTCATTTGGGCTCTATTAGATTCAAAGAAGTCCATTTTGGCTCCATTATTACCTAAGAAGTTCAAATTGGCGCTTTTAAGTCCTATATGACCTAAAAGAGTCCATTTGAGCTCTATTAGGATCAAACAAGTCCATTTGGGCTCCATTAGGACCAAAGAAGTACAAATTGGCCTTGTTAGGACCTATATGACCTAAAAAGTCCATTTGGGCTCTATTAGGATCAAACAAGTCCATTTGGGCTCCAATAGGACCAAAGAAGTACAGATTGGCCCAATTAGGTCGTTTATGACCTAACAAGTCCATTTGGGCTCTATTAGGATCAAACAAGTCCATTTGTGCCCTATTAGGGTCAAACAAGTCCATTTGGGTTCCATTAGGACCAAAGAAGTACAAATTGGCCTTGTTAGGTCCTATATGACCTAAAAAGTCCATTTGGGCTCTATTAGGATCAAACAAGTCCATTTGGGCTCCAATAGGGCCAAAGAAGTACAAATTGGCCCATTAGAGACTATATGACCGAAAATGTCCAGTTGGGCTCTATTAGGATCAAACTAGTCCATTTGGGCTCCATTAGGACCAAAGAAGTACAAATTGGCACAGTTAGGTCCTATATGACCTAAGAAGTGCATTTTGACCTTAATTGGGCTCAAACAAGGTCATTTGGGCTCCATTAGGACCAAAGAAGTACAAATTGGCCCAGTTAGGTCCTATATGACCTAAAAAGTCCATTTGGGCTCTATTAGGATCAAACAAGTCCATTTGGGCTCCAATAGGACCAAAGAAGTACAAATTGGCCCAGTTAGGTCCTATAGGACCGAAAAGGTCCATTTGGGCTCTATTAGGATCAAACAAGTCCATTTGGGATCCATTAGGACCAAAGAAGTACAAATTGGCCCAGTTAGGTCCTATATGACCTAAGAAGTGCATTTTGACCTTAATTGGGCTCAAACAAGGTCATTTGGGCTCCATTAGGACCAAAAGTACAAATTGGCCCAGTTAGGTCCTATATGACCTAAAAAGTCCATTTGGGCTCTATTAGGGTCAAACAAGTCCATTTGGGCTCCATTGGGACCAAAGAAGTACAAATTGGCCCAGTTAGGTCCTATATGACCTAAAAAGTCCATTTGGGCTCTATTAGGATCAAACAAGTTCATTTGGGCTCCAATAGGACCAAAGAAGTACAAATTGACACAGTTAGGTCCTATATGACATAAAAAGTGCATTTTGGCTCTATTAGGATCAAACAAGTCCACTTGGGCTCTATTAGGATCAAAGAAGTCCATTTGGGCTCCAATAGGACCAAAGAAGTACAAATTGGCACAGTTAGGTCCTTTATGACCTAAAATGTCTAGTTGGGCTCTATTAGGATCAAACAAGTCCATTTGGGCTCCATTAGGACCAAAGAAATACAAATTGGCCTAGTTAGGTCCTATATGACCTAAAAAGTCCATTTGGTCTCTATTAGGATCAAACAAGTCCATTTGGGCTCCAATAGGACCAAAGAAGTACATATTGGCCCAGTTAGGTCCTTAATGAATTAACAAGTCTATTTGGGCTCTATTAGGATCAAACAAGTCCATTGGGGCTCTATTATAGGATCAAACAAGTCCATTTGGCCTCCAATAGGACCAAAGAAGTACAAATTGGCCCAGTTAGGTCCTATATGACCTAAAAAGTGCATTTTGGTTCTATTAAGATCAAACAAGTCCATTTGGACTCCATTTGGACCAAAGAAGTAGAAATTGGCCCAGTTAGGTCCTATATGACCTAAAAAGTCCATTAGGACGTATTAGGATTAAACAAGTCCATTTGGGCACCAATAGGACCAAAGAAGTGTAAATTGGCCTAGTTGGGTCCTATATGACCTAAAAAGTCCATTTGGGCTCTATTAGAATCAAACAAGTCCATTTGGGCTTCAATAGGATCAAAGAAGTACAAATTGGCACAGTTAGGTCCTTTATGACCTAACAAGTCCATTTGGGCTCTATTAGTATCAAACAAGTCCATTTGGGCTCCAATATGATCAAAGAAGTACAAATTGGCCCAGTTAGGTCCTTAGTCCTTTATGACCTAAAACGTCCATTTGGGCTCTATTAGGATCAAACAAGTCCATTTGGGCTCCAATAGGACCAAAGAAGTACAAATTGGCACAGTTAGGTCCTATATCAACTAAAAAGTGCATTTTGGCTCTATTAGGATCAAACAAGTCTATTTGGGTTCCAATAGGAGCAAAGAAGTACAAATTGACCCAGTTAGGTCCTATATGGCCTAAAAAGTGCATTTTGGCTCTATTAGGATCAAACAAGTGCATTTGGGCTCCATTAGGACCAAAGAAGTACAAATTGGCCCAGTTAGGTCCTTTATGACCTAACAAGTCCATATCAGCTCTATTAGGATCAAACAAGTCCATTGGGTCTCTATTAGGATCAAACAAGTACATTTGGCCTCCATTAGGACCAAAGAAGTACACATTGGCCCACTTTGATCCTATATGACCTAAAAAGTACATTTTGGCTCTATTAGGATCAAACAAGTCCATTTGGGCTCCAATAGGACCAAAGAAGTACAAATTGGCCCAGATAGAACATATATGACATAAAAAGTCCATTTGGGCTCCACTAGGATCAAACAAGTATATTTGGGCTCTACTAGGATCACACAAGTCCATTTGGGCTTTATTATGATCAAACAAGTCCATTTGGGCTCCATTAGGACCAAAGAAGTACAAATTGACCCCATTAGGTCCTTTATGACCTAACAAGTCCATATGGGCTCTATTAGGATAAAACAAGTCCATTATGGCTCTATTAGGATCAAACAAGTCCATTTGGCCTCCAATAGGACCAAAGAAGTACAAATTGGCCCGGTTAGGTCCTATATGACCTAAAAAGTGCATTTTGGCTCTATTAAGATCAAACAAGTCCATTTGGGCTCCAATAGGACCAAAGAAGTACAAATTGGCCCAGTTAGGTCCTGTATGACCTAAAAAGTCCATTTGGGCTCTATTAGAATCAAACAAGTCCATTTTGAGTCCATTTGGACCAAAGAAGTACAAATTGGCCCAGTTAGGTCCTATATGACCTAAAACGTCCAGTTGGGCTCTATTAGGGTCAAACAAGTCCATTTGGGCTCCATTAGGACCAAAGAAGTACTAATTGGCCCAGTTAGTCCTGTATGATCTAAAAAGTCCATTTGGGCTCTATTTGGATCAAACAAGTCCATTTAGGCTCCAATAGGACCCAAGAAGTACAAATTGGCGCAGTTGGGTCCTATATGACCGAAAAAGTGCATTTTGGCTCTATTAGGATCAAACAAGTCCATATGGCCTCCAATAGGACCAAAGAAGTACAAATTGGCCCAGTTAGGTCCTATATGACCTAAAAAGTACATTTGGGCTCTATTAGGGCTCTATTAGGATCAAACAAGTCCATTTGGGCTCCAATAGGACCAAAGAAGTACAAATTGGCATAGTTAGGTCCTTTATGACCTAACAAGTCCATTTGGGCTCTATTAGAATCAAACAAGTCCATTTGGGCTCTATTAGGACTTGTTTGATCCTAAGACCTAACAAGTCCATTTGGGCTCTATTAGGACCAAAGAAGTACAAATTGACCCTGTTAGGTCCTATATGACCTTAAAAGTCCATTTGGGCTCTATTAGGATCAAACAAGTCCATTTGGGCTCCAATAGGACCCAAGAAGTACAAATTGGCCCAGTTAGGTCCTATATGACCTAAAATGTCCAGTTGGGCTCTATTAGGATCAAACAAGTCCATTTGGGCTCCAATAGGACCAAAGAAGTACAAATTGACCCAGTTAGGTCCTATATGACCTAAAAAGTCCAATTGGGCTCTATTAGGATCAAACAAGTCCATTTGGACTCCAATAGGACCAAAGAAGTACAAATTGACCCAGTTAGGTCCTTTATGACCTAAAAAGTCCATTTGGGCTCTATTAGGATCAAAAAGGTCCATTCGGGCTCCATTAGGACCAAAGAAGTACAAATTTGCCCAGTTAGGTCCTTTATGACCTAACAAGTCCATATGGGCTCTATTAGGATCAAACAAGTCCATTGGGGCTCCATTAGGACCAAAGAAGTACAAATTGGCCGAATTTGGTCCTATATGACCTAAAAAGTCCATTTGGGCTCCACTAGGATCAAACAAGCCCATTTGGGCTCTATTAGGATCAAACAAGTCCATTTGGGCTCTACTAGGATCACACAAGTCCATTTGGGCTCTATTAGGATCAAACAAGTCCATTTGGACTTAATTGCTAAACATAGTTTATCCTGATCTAACCCTTGACCAAATTAAGGGCCTCTGAATAAGCTTTCCAACAAGGCCTTAATTTGGTCTTGGGTTAGGTCAGGATTAATAAGCATAAATAGCAGTTTACAACCGCACAAGCCAGAGAGAGACGGAAATTAGACAACTTTTACAGTCATTGTTTTTTCTTTTACATTATTGGGCATAATTGCTAAACATTGTTAATTTTCGGATTTGTCACTCTTCCTGACCTAGTTGCCTTGTGCAGAGCATAACTAGAGCTACAGATATCGGATTTTGATGATCTTCTTTGTCCCTAGAAAGATAAGGAAGGGACCTACAATTTCAGGTTCACAAGAATTGTCAAATTATTCCAAAATCAAGGCTAAATTGGGATCTAATAGGACCAAAGATATACAAATTGGCCCAGTTAGGTCCTATATGACCCAAAAAATCCATTTTGGCTCTATTAGGATCAAACAAGTCCATTTCACTCTTCCTGACATTGTTGCCTTGTCCAGAGCATAACTAGAGCTACAGATATCGGATTTTGATGATCTTGCTGTCCCTAGAAAGATAAGGAAGGGACCTACAATTTCAGGTTCACAAGAATTGTCAAATTATTCCAAAATCAAGGCTAAATTGGGTCCCGAGTTCTCTGGCGCGGATCAGTGCGCAGTCCATGATATTCCTTCACTTAAATGGGCCTAACTTACTAATCTTAAGCCCAATAAAGGCATATGATACCTTGTTGGAGAGCTTATTCAGAGGCCCTTAATTTGGTCTAGGGTTAGGTCTGGTTTAATAAGCAAAAATAGCAGTTTACAGTCGTACAAGCCAGAGAGAGATGGAAATTAGACAACTTTTACAATCATTGTTTTTGCTTTTAGAGCCCAAATGGACTTGTTTTATTCTAATAGAGCCCAAATGGACTTTTTAGGTCAAATAGCACCTAACTGGGCCAATTTGTACTTCTTTGGTCCTAATGGAGCCCAAATGGACTTGTTTGATCCTAATAGAGCCCCAAAGGACTTGTTTGATCCTAATAGAGCCCATATGGACTTGTTAGGTCATAAAGGACTTAACTAGGGCAATTTGTACTTCTTTGGTCCTAATGGAGCCCAAATGGACCTTTTTGATCCTAATAGAGCCCAAATGGAGTTTTTAGGTCATAAAGGACCTAACTGGGCCAATTTGTACTTCTTTGGTCCTGTTGGAGCCCAAATGGACTTGTGTGATCCTAATAGAGCCCAAATGGACTTTTTAGGTCATATAGGACCTCATTGGGCCAATTTGTACTTATTTGGTCCTAATGGATCCCAAATGGACCTGTTTGATCCTAATAGATCCCAAATGGACTTTTTAGGTCATATAGGACCTAACTGAGCCAATTTGTACTTCTTTGGTCCTATTGGAGCCCAAATTGACATGTTTGATGCTAATAGAGCCCAAATGGACTTTTTAGGTCATATAGGACCTAACTCGGCCAATTTGTACTTCTTTTGTCTTAATGGAGCCCAAATGGACTTGTTTGACCCTAATAGAGCCCAAATGGACTTTATAGGTCATATAGGACCTAACTGGGCCAATTTGTACTTCTTTGGTCCTAATGGAGCCCAAATGGACTTGTTTGATCCTAGTAGAGCCCATTGGACATTTTAGGTCATAAAGGACCTAACTGTGCCAATTTGTACTTCTTTGGTCCTAATGGAGCCCAAATGGACTTGTTTGATCCTAATAGAGCCAAAATGGACTATTTGGGTCATATAGGACCTAACTGGGCCAATTTGTACATTTTTGGTCCTAATAGAGCCCAAATGGACTTGTTTGACCCTAATAGAACCCAAATAGACTTTTTAGGTCATATAGGACCTAACTGGGCCAATTTGTACTTCTTTGGTCCTATTGGAGCCCAAATGGACTTGTTTGATCCTAATAGAGCCCAACTGGACTTTTTAGGTCATAAAGGACCTAACTGTGCCAATTTGTACTTCTTTGGTCCTAATAGAGCCCAAATGGACTTGTTTGATCCTAGAGGAGCCCAAATGGACTTTTTAGGTCATATAGGACCTAACTGGGCCAATTTGTACTTCTTCGGTCCTAATGGAGCCCAAATGGACTTGTTTGACCCAAATAGAGTCCAAATGGACTTTTTAGGTCATATAGGACCTAACTGGGCCAATTTGTACTTCTTTGGTCCTATTGGAGACCAAATGGACTTGTTTGATCCTAATAGAGCCAAAATGCACTTTTTAGGTCATATATGACCTAATCGGGCCAATTTGTACTTCTTTGGTCATATTGGAGCCCAAATGGACTTGTTTGATCCTAATAGAGCCAAAATGCACATTTTAGGTCATATAGGACCTAATCGTGCCAATTTGTACTTCTTTGGTCCTATTGGGCCGAAATGGACTTGTTTCATCCTAATAGAGCCCAAATGGACTTTTTAGGTCATATAGGACCTAACTGGGCCAATTTGTACTTCTTTGGTCCTAATGGAGCCCAAATGGACTTGTTTGACCCTAATAGAGCCCAACTGGACATTTTAGGTCAAATAGGACCTAACTGGGCCAATTTGTACTTCTTTGGTCCTATTGGAGCCCAAATGGACTTGTTTGATCCTAATAGAGCCCAAATGAACTTTTTAGGTCATATAGGACCTAACTGTGCCAATTTGTACTTCTTTGGTCCTATTGGAGCCCAAATGGACTTGTTTGTTTTAGGTCATATAGGACCTAACTCGGCCAATTTGTACTTCTTTGGTCCTATTGGAGCCCAAATGGACTTGTTTGATCCTAATAGATCCAAAATGGACTTTTTGTTTCATATAGGACCTAACTGGGCCAATTTGTACATCTTTGGTCCTAATGGAGCCCCAATGGACTTGTTTGATCCTAATAGAGCCCATATGGACTTGTTAGGTCATAAAGGACCTAACTGGGCCAATTTGTACTTCTTTGGTCCTAATGGAGCCCAAATGGACCTGTTTGATCCTAATAGAGCCCAAATGAACTTTTTAGGTCATAAAGGACCTAACTGGGCCAATTTGTACTTCTTTGGTCCTATTGGAGCCCAAATGGACTTGTTTGATCCTAATAAAGCCCAAATGGACTTTTTAGGTCATATAGGACCTAACTGGGCCAATTTGTAATTCTTTGGCCCTATTGGAGCCCAAATGGACTTGTTTGATCCTAATAGAGCCAAAATGCACTTTTTAGGTCATATAGGACCTAACTGGGCCCATTTGCACTTCTTTGGTCTTATTGGAGCCCAAATGGACTTGTTTGATCCTAATAGAGCCTAAATGGACTTTTTAGGTCATATAGGACCTAACTGGGCCAATTTGTACTTCTTTGGTCCTAATGGAGCCCAAATGGACTTGTTTGACACTAATAGAGCCCAAATGGACTTGTTAGGTCATAAAGGACCTAACTGTGCCAATTTATACTTCTTTGGTCCAAATGGAGCCCAAATGGACTTGTTTGATCCTAATAGAGCCCAAATGGACTTTTTAGGTCATATAGGACCTAACTGGCCCAATTTGTACTTCTTTGGTCCTATTGGAGCCCAAATGGACTTGTTTGATCCTAATAGAGGCCAAATGGACTGATCCGCACCAGAGAACTCGGGACCCAATTTAGCCTTGATTTTGGAATAATTTGACAATTCTTGTGAACCTGAAATTGTAGGCCCCTTCCTTATCTTTCTAGGGACAACAAGATCATCAAAATCCGATATCTGTAGCTCTAGTTATGCTCTGCACAAGGAAACAAGGTCAGGAAGAGTTAAAAATCCAAAAATTAACAATGTTTAGTAATTAAGCCCAATAATGTAAAAGCAAAAACAATGATTGTAAAAGTTGTCTAATTTCCGTCTCCCTCTGGATTGTGCGGCTGTAAACTGCTATTTTTACTTATTAATCCCGACCTAACCCTAGACCAAATTAATGGCCTCTGAATAAGCTTTCCAACAAGGTATCATATGCCTTAATTGGGCTTAAGATGAGTAAGTTAGGGACATTTAAGTGAAGGAACATCATGGATCACTGCCCCCATCCGCACCGAGAGAACCCGGGGACCCAATTTAGCCTTGATTTTGGTCTAATTTGACAATTCTTATGTCACCTGAAATTGTAGGTCTCTTCCTTATCTTTCTAGGGACAGTAAGATTACCAAAATCCGATATTTGTAGCTCCAGTTATACTCTGCGCATGGCAACAAGACTGGGATGAGTGAAAAATCCGAAAATTAACTATGTTTAGAAATTAAGCCCAATTAAGCCCAATAATGTAAAACCAAAAACAGCCTTGATTTTGGTGAACTCGGGATCCAATTTAGCCTTGATTTTTGAATAATTTGACAATTCTTGTGAACCTGAAATTGTAGGTCTCTTCCTTATCTTTCTAGGGACAGCAAGATCACCAACATCCGAAATTTGTAGCTCTAGTTATGCTCTGCGCATGGCAAAAAGTCAGGATGAGTGAAAAATCCGAAAATTAACAATGTTTGGCAATTAAGCCCGATAATGTAAAAGCAAAAACAATGATTGTAAAAGTTGTCTAATTTCCGTCTCTCTCTGGCTTGTGCGGCTGTAAACTTCTATTTATGCTTATTAATGCTGACCTAACCCTAGACCAAATTAAGGGCCTCTGAATAAGCTTTCCAACAAGGTATCATAGGCCTTAATTGGGCTTAAGATGAGTAAGTTAGGCCCATTTAAGTGAAAGAATATCATGGACTGCGCACTGATCCGCGTCAGAGAACTCGGGACCCAATTTAGCCTTGATTTTGGAATAATATGACAATTCTTGTGAACTTGAAATTGTAGGTCCCTTCCTTATCTTTCTAGGGACAGCAAGATCACCAAAATCCGATATCTGTAGCTCTAGTTATACTCTGCGCATGGCAACAAGACTGGGATGAGTGAAAAATCCGAAAATTAACAATGTTTAGCAATTAAGCCCAATAATGTAAAACCAAAAACAATGATTGTAAAAGTTGTCTAACTTCTTTCTCTCTCTGGCTTGTGCGGCCGTAAACTGCTATTTATGCTTATTAATGCTGACCTAACCCTAAACCAAATTAAGGGCCTCTGAATAAGCTTTCCAACAAGGTATCATATGCCTTAATTGGGCTTAAGATGTGTAAGTTAGGCCCATTTAAGTGAAGGAATATCATGGACTGCACACTAATCCGCGCCAGAGAACTTGGGACCCAATTTAGCCTTGATTTTGGAATAATTTGATAATTCTTGTGAACCTGAAATTATAGGTCCCTTCCTTATCTTTCTAGGGACAGCAAGATCACCAAAATCCGAAATCTGTAGCTCTAGTTTTGCTCTGCGCAAGGCAACAAGGTCAGGAAGAGTGAAAAATCCGAAAACAAGTGCATTTGGGCTCCATTAGGACCAAAGAAGTACAAATTGGCCCAGTTAGGTTCTATATGACCTAAAAAGTCCATTTGGGCTCTATTAGGATCAAACTAGGCAACAAGGTCGGGAAGAGTGAAAAATCCGAAAATTAACAATGTTTAGCAATTAAGCCCAATAATGTAAAACCAAAAACAATGATTGTAAAAGTTGGGCTTAATTGCTAAACATTGTTAATTTTCGGATTTTTCACTCTTCCTGACCTTGTTGCCTTGTACAGAGCATAACTAGAGCTACAGATATCGGATTTTGATGATCTTGCTGTCCCTAGAAAGATAAGGAAGGGACCTACAATTTAAGGTGCACAATAATGGTAAAATTAGACCAAAATCAAGGCTAAATTGTGTCCCGAGTACTCTGGCACGGATCAGTGTGCAGTCCATGATATTCCTTCACTTAAATGGGCCTAACTTACTAATCTTAAGCCTAATTAAGGCATATGATACCTTATTGGAAAACTTATTCAGAGGCCCTTAATTTGGTCTAGGGTTAGGTCGGTATTAAAAAGCATAAATAGCAGTTTACAGCCGCACACGCTAGAGAGAGAAGGAAATTAGATAACTTTTACAATCATTGTTTTTGGTTTTACATTATTAGGCTTAATTGGACTGAATTGCTAAACATTGTTAATTTTCGGATTTTTCACTCTTCCTGACCTGTTGCCTTGCGCAGAGCATAACTAGAGCTCTGATTTTCAGATTTTGGTGATCTTGCTGTTCCTACAAAGATAAGGAAGAGACCCACAATTTCATATTTCCAAAGAATTATCAAATTATGCCAAAATCGAGGCTAAATTGGATCCCGAGTTCTCTAGCACGGATTAGTGCGCAGTCTATGATGTTCCTTCACTTAAATGGGCCTAACTTTCTAATCTTAAGCCCAATTAAGGCATATGATACCTTGTTGGAAAGCTTATTCAGAGGCCCTTAATTTGGTCTAGGGTTAGGTCGGTATTAGAAAGAATAAATAGCAGTTTACAGCCGTACAAGCTAGAGAGAGAAGGAAATTAGACAACTTTTACAATCATTGTTTTTGGTTTTACATTATTGGGCTTTATTGCGCATAATTGCTAAACATTGTTAATTTTCGGATTTTTCACTCTTCCTGACCTTGTTGCCTTGTGCAGAGCATAACTAGAGCTACAGATATCGAATTTTGATGATCTTGCTGTCCCTAGAAAGATAAGGAAGAGACCTACAATTTCAGGTGACCTACATATGATACCTTGTTGGAAAGCTTATTCAGAGGCCCTTAATTTGGTCTAGGGTTAGGTCAGGATTAATAAGCATAAATAGCAGTTTACAGCCGCACAAGCTAGACAGAGAAGGAAATTAGACAACTTTTACAATCATTGTTTTTGGTTTTACATTATTGGGCTTAATTGGACTGAATTGCTAAACATTGTTAATTTTCGGATTTTTCACTCTTCCTGACCTGTTGCCTTGCGCAGAGCATAACTAGAGCTACAGATTTCAGATTTTGGTGATCTTGCTGTTCCTACAAAGATAAGGAAGAGACCCACAATTTCATATTTCCAAAGAATTATCAAATTAGGCCAAAATCAAGGCTAAATTGGATCCCGAGTTCTCTAGCACGGATCAGTGCACAGTCCATGATGTTCTTTCACATAAATGGGCCTAACTTACTAATCTTAAGCCCAATTAAGGCATATGATACCGTGTTGGAAAGCTTATTCAGAGGCCCTTAATTTGGTCTAGGGTTTGGTCGAGATTAAAAAGCATAAATATCCGTTTACAGCCGCACAAGCTAGAGAGAGAAGGATATTAGACAACTTTTACAATCATTGTTTTTGGTTTTACATTATTGGGCTTAATTGGGCATAATTGCTAAACTTTGTTAATTTTCTGATTTTTCACTCTTCCTGACCTTGCTGCCTTGTGCAGACCATAAGTAGAGCTACGATATTGGATTTTGATGATCTTGCTTGTCCCTAGAAAGATAAGGAAGAGACCTACAATTTCGGGTGACCTACATATGATACCTTTTTGGAAAGCTTATTCAGAGGCCCTTAATTTGGTCTAGGGTTAGGACATGATTAATAAGCAAAAATAGCAGTTTACTGACCTCACAAGCCGAGAGAGAGACGGAAATTAGACAACTTTTACAATCATTGTTTTTGCTTTTACATTATTGGGCTTAATTGCTAAACATTGTTATGTTTCGGATTTTTCACTCTTCCTGACCTTGTTGCCTTGGGCAGAGCATAACTAGAGCTACAAATATCGGATTTTGATGATCTTACTGTCCCTAGCAAGATAAGGAAGGGACCTACAATTTCAGGTTCAAAAGAATTGTCAAATTATTCCAAAATCAAGGCTAAATTGGGTCCCGAGTTCTCTGGCGCGGATCAGTGCGCCCTCTATGATGTTACTTCTCTTAAATGGGCCTAACTTACTCATCTTAAGCCCAATTAAGGCATATAATACCTTGTTGGAAAGCTTATTCAGAGGCCCTTAATTTGGTCTAGGGTTAGGTCGGGATTAATAAGCATAAATAGCAGTTTACAGCCGCACAAACCAGAGAGAGACGGAAATTAGACAACTTTTACAATCATTGTTTTTGCTTTTACATTATCGGGCTTCATTGCTAAACATTGTTAATTTTCGGATTTTTCACTCTTCCTGACCTGTTGCCTTGCGCAGAGCATAACTAGAGCTACTGATTTCGGATTTTGGTGATCTTGCTATCCCTAGAAAGATAAGGAAGGGACCTACAATATCAGGTTCACAAGAATTGCCAAATTATTCCAAAATCAAGGCTAAATTGGGTCCCGAGTTCTCTGGCGCGGATCAGTGTGCCCTCCATGATGTTCCTTCACTTAAATGGGCCTAACTTACTCATCTTAAGCCCAATTAAGGCATATGATACCTTGTTGGAAAGCTTATTCAGAGGCCCTTAATTTGGTCTAGGGTTAGGTCGGGAATAAAAACCATAAATAACAGTTTACAGCCGCACAAGCTAGAGAGATAAGGAAATTAGACAACTTTTATAATCATTATTTTTGGTTTTACATTATTGGGCTTAATTGGGTATAATTGCTAAACATTGTTAATGTTCGAATTTTTCACTCTTCCTGACCTTGTTGCCTTGTGCAGAGCATAACTAGAGCTACAAATTTCGGATTTTGATGATCTTGTTGTCCCTAGAAAGATAAGGAAGGGACCTACAATTTCAGGTTCACAAGAATTGTCAAATTATTCCAAAATCAAGGCTAAATTGGGTCCTGAGTTCTCTGGCGCGGATCAGTGCGCAGTCCATGATATTCCTTCATTTAAATGGGCCTAACTTACTAATCTTAAGCCCAATTAAGGCATATGATATCTTGTTGGAAAGCTTATTCAGAGGCCCTTAATTTGGTTCAGGGTTAGGTCAGGATTAAAAAGCATAAATAGCAGTTTACAGCCGCACAAGCTCGAGAGAGAAGGAAATTAGACAACTTTTACAATCATTGTTTTTGGTTTTACATTATTGGCCTTAATTGCTAAACATTGTTATGCTTCGGATTTTTCACTCTTCCTGACCTTGTTGCCTTGCGCAGAGCATAACTAGAGCTACATATTTCGGATTTTGGTGATCTTGCTGTCCCTAGAAAGATAAGGAAGGGACCTACAATTTCAGATTTCATAAGAATTGTCAAATTATTCCAAAATCAAGGCTAAATTGGGTCCCGAGTTCTCTGGCACGGATCAGTGCGCAGTCCATGATATTCCCTCACTTAAATGGGCCTAAATTTCTCATCTTAAGCCCAATTAAGGCATACGATACCTTTTTGGAAAGCTTATTCAGAGCCCCTTAATTTGGTCTAAGGTTAGGTCGGATTAAAAAGCATAAATAGCAGTTTACAGCCGCACAAGCTAGAGAGAGAAGGAAATTAGACAACTTTTACAATCATTGTTTTTGGTTTTACATTATTGGGCTTAATTGGGCTTAATTGCTAAACATTGTTAATTTTCAGATTTTTCACTCTTCCTGACCTTGTTACCTTGCGCAGAGCATAACTAGAGCTACGAGATTCGGATTTTGGTGATCTTGCGGTCCCAAGAAAGATAAGGAAGGGACCTACAATTTCAGGTTAACAAGAATTGTCAAATTATTCCAAAATCTAGGCTAAATTGGGTCCCAGTACTCTGCCTCGGATCGGTGCATGATCCATGATACTCCTTCACTTAAATGGGCCTAACTTACTAATCTCCGTGCAAATTGAGGCATATGTTATCTTGTTGGAAAGCTTATTCAAATGCCCTTAATTTGGTCTAGGGTTAGGTCAGGATTAATAAGCAAAAATAGCAGTTTACAGCCGCACAATCCAGTGAGAGACGGAAATTAGACAACTTTTACAATCATTGTTTTTGCTTTTACATTATTGGGCATAATTGCTAAACATTGTTAATTTTCAGATTTTTCACTCTTCCTGACCTTGTTGCCTTGTGCAGAGCATAACTAGAGCTACTGATATCGGATTTTGATGATCTTGCTGTCCCTAGAAAGATAAGGAAGGGACCTACAATTTCAGGTTCACAAGAATTGTCAAATTATTCCAAAATCAAGGCTAAATTGGGTCCCGAGTTCTCTGGCGCGGATCAGTGCGCAGTCCATGATATTCCTTCACTTAAATGGGCCTAACTTACTCATCTTAAGCCCAATTAAGGCGTATGATACCTTGTTGGAAAGCTTATTCAGAGGCCCTTAATTTGATCTAGGGTTAGGTCAGGATTAAAAAGTAAAAATAGCAGTTTACAGCCGCACAAGCCAGAGAGAGACAGAAATTAGACAACTTTTACAATCATTGTTTTTGCATTTACATTATTGGGCTTAATTGGGCTTAATTGCTAAACATTGTTAATTTTCGGATTTTTCACTCGTCCTGACCTTGTTGCCTTGTGCAGAGCATAACTATAGCTACAGATATCGGATTTTGATGATCTTGCTGTCCCTAGAAAGATAAGGAAGGGACCTACAATTTCAGGTTCCAAATAATTGTCAAATTAGGCCAAAATCAAGGCTAAATTGGGTCCCGAGTACTCTGGCGCGGATCAGTGCGCAGTCCATGATGTTCCTTCACTTAAATGGGCCTGACTTACTAATCTTAAGCCCAATTAAGGCATATGATACCTTGTTGGAAAGCTTATTCAGAGGCCCTTAATTTGGTCCAGGGTTAGGTCGGGATTAAAAAGCATAAATAGCAGTTTGCAGCCGCACAAGCCAGAGAGAGACGGAAATTAGACAACTTTTACAATCATTGTTTTTGGTTTTACATTATTGGGCACTGTTCCGCGCCAGAGAATTCGGGACCCAATTTAGCCATGATTTTGGAATAATTTGACAATTCTTGTGAACCTGAAATTGTAGGTCCCTTCCTTATCTTTCTGGGGACAGCAAGATCATCAAAATCCGATATCTGTAGCTCTAGTTTTGCTGTGCACAAGGCAACAAGGTCAGGACGAGTGAAAAATCCGAAAATTAACAATGTTTAGCAATTATGCCCAATAATGTAAAAGCAAAAACAATGATTGTAAAAGTTGTCTAATTTCCTTCTCTCTCTAGCTTGTGCGGCTGTGAACTGCTATTTATGATTTTTAATCCCGACCTAACCCTAGACCAAATGAAGGGCCTTTGAATAAGTTTCCAACAAGGTATCATATGCCTTAATTGGGCTTAAGATTAGTAAGTTAGGCCCATTTAGGTGAAGGAATATCATGGACTGCGCACTGATCCGCGCCAGAGTACTCGGGACCCAATTTAGCCTTGATTTTGGTCTAATTTGACAATTATTGTGACACCTGAAATTGTAGGTCCCTTCCTTATCTTTCTAGGGACAGCAAGATCACCAAAATCCGAAATCTGTAGCTCTAGTTATGCTATGCGCAAGGCAACAAGGTCAGGAAGAGTGAAAATTCTGAAAATTAACAATGTATAGCAATTAAGACCAATTAAGACCAATATTGTAAAAGCAAAAACAATGATTGTAAATGTTGTCTAATTTTCGTCTCTCTGGCTTGTGCGGCTGTAAACTGCTCTTTATGCTTTTTAATCCCGACCTAACTCTAGACCAAATTAAGGGCCTCTGAATAAGCTTTCCAACAAGGTATCATATGCCTTAATTGGGCTTAAGATTAGTAAGTTAGGCCCATTTAAATGAAGGAATATCCTGGACTGCGCACTGCTCTGCGCCAGAGAACTCGGAACCCAATTTAGCCTTGATTTTGGAATAATTTGACAATTCTTGTGCATCTGAACCTGTAGGTCCCTTCCTTATCTTTCTAGGGACAGCAAGATCATCAAAATCCGATATCTGTAGCTCTAGTTATGCTGTGCACAAGGCAACAAGGTCAGGTGTTGTGACTCCGGCAAGTGTACCGGGTCGTCGCAAGTAATAAAAACACGGTAAGATTCTACCGAGGTCGAACACAAGGATTGGGTTACCAATTCGACCAAATTGTCAAGAAATCCGATATGTTGGTTAGGCAATAGAAGGTGGTTGAGAGAAAGAGATTGAGATCGCAATTTCAAGAATCAAATCAAATAACGCTACGGTGATTAAATTCAGAAATAAAGGCATCTAAGGTTTCGAATTCACCTACCCAATCATGCAAAGTACCCAAGTGATGATATTCTCCTCCCTAAGTTCAATTTTTAATGTCAACCGGGACCCCTAAATTCTCCTAAATCCACTTCCGTGCTCATTAGGACGTATTCGATGATTTGAGTTAATTACTTGCTAAGTCTCTTAACCCTAATCTCGAATTCTATTAATTCTTGTTCCCTATAGGTTGCATCGATCTCCTACTCACTCTCGTGCAATACTCGACCGATGTTCCCAATTCAAGTTCTAAAACGCGAATCGCCGCTAGGCCTCAACACGCTTAACTAGTCGATCACGCTAGCATATAATCGACACAATGAAAACAGAATTGGAAAATCATAATTGAATTAAAGGAGAGAGAGTTACATTACATGAACACTATGCCGCCATGGGTGGCTTCATCGATCCCCTAGACAAGAGGATTAGTTCCTCATGTCCGTAACAACGACGCACGTACAATCGGAATTCATCCTAACCCTAAGAATTAAGAGAAAAGAAAAGGAGAAGAAACCCCAGATAAAGGATTACAAAAGATCTCTGAAATTCTGATCCAAAAAGTCCCCCCTTTCTGTTCTGATCTGCTCTATTTATAAGGAGGCCACGCGTCACGGCCGTGATGGCCATCACGGCCAGGCCGTGACGGCCGCTTCTCGCGCGCACTTCTGGAATTCGAACTCTCGCGACGCGAAGGATGTCTCGCGACGCGAGCCCACCTTTCACGGCCCATGATGTGAATCACGGCCAGACCGTGATGTTCTCTGACTTGTGTGGTTTTTGGGTCAAGGCCGTGATACACATCACGGGTAGGGCGTGATGGTCGCTGAGTGGTTTGGCTTTTAGGTCACGGCCGTGATATACATCACGGCTGGGCCGTGATGGTCTCCGACTGCGGTACTTTTCTGGAGTTCACACACTCGCAACGCGAATGACGTCTCGCGACGCGAACCTTCCTTTCACGCCCGTGATGAGAATCACGGCTGGGCCGTGATGGTCTCTGTCTTCCCGGATCTTCAAACTATCGCGGGCGAGCTTCCTCTCGCGGGCGAGAATCTCCAGAATGGCAATCTCCACTATTTCTTGACTTTCTTTAATTCTTAGAGCTTCACTTATGGACCTGAAAACAACACAAGCAACCACAAGCGTAATTCTATCCAAAATAACCTAAAAACTACACAAAAGACGCAAAACGAGTCAAAGTCCAACTTAGGAACAAAACAAGGCAAATTTGGGCGAAAACGAGAGTGAACTCGAATAAATTGGCACATAAACCCTAGTTCATCTAGTCATAAAACTAGATAAGTCAAAGGCTTATCAAAATACCCCAAACTTAAACCTTGCTTGTCCCCAAGCAAGCTAAAACTCAAAAACGACTCAAGACTTGGCAAACCTGAAAGATCTAATCAATTTCGCACAAATTTCATGCAACTTTACAAAACAATTTTTCTTCTTTGATTCCCCCCCCCCCCCCCCCTTTTCATCAATGTAATCCCCACATTCATCTACTTTAAACAATTGAGAATTTATCAATCATGCCATCTTTATTCTAAGTTGAGGCTCAAAGATACACACAAAGGAAGATCACCTACTTCAAACAATTGCCTTCCTCACAAGGGCATTTAGTATTTCACTCATTGGCTCAAGTTTGTCTAGGCTATCAACTTTTCACTCACTTTCACATTCTAAGAGCACTTCCCATGAATTTGATTTTCATCTCAAACATAGTTCCCACGAAAACATGCATGCAACATCAATAGGTCTTTCCACGGTTGTAATGGGGCCTGGCTAAGGGTAGGATAATCAAAGGATAGAGGCTAAGTCCCTAGGATCAATGAGAGCATGAAACTAATATCACAACAATTGAATTCACTCTCATATTATTTTCTTCTTTGCAGTTGGTGGCTACACACCTCTTCCTTTTTATATTTATTTTTCTTTGCCCTTTTTGGCACATATTCAATGCTTTTTATCACCCTTTTTTTTTTCTTTTCAAGCCTTCGGCCCTTACTTCCGTTTTTCTTTTTCTTAACTATGACTCATGAACTTGTAGCCACCCCAAACTTAGTTCCATAACAACATTTACCAAGCTAAAATTCCATACTCTCCTAAATCCTAGGATAGGGGAAAATCATGGTTTTTCTGAGTTAATGGCTTGTAATGTAAGGTCATGAAGAACAATAGGCTTCAAGGCTCAATGTGGCTAACTAGGGATCATTCATCAAGGTTGGTTCAATTTATGGCCAAGTAGTTAATTCAAAGAAAATTGCCTAAATCATTTGATGCAACATATAAACATGCAAACCATATAGAGATTCAAGCAAATTCGGGAAAGTGCAACTTACAGTGATTCACACATTCAAAAACAGAGTTGGAGGCTCAAATCCTCACCTGGACATTTTGCAAACTGTTTGACCGAGATACGATTCCTAGTGTGTGCACCCCCTCACCCCAAACTTATCATAAATCAAGCAATCATAATAAATCTCAAGGTTCAGTTTTCAATTTTTTAGTGGGGATAAACTTTTCTATTTTCAGAACCTAGGGGGAAATCATCAATGATCAAGTAATTCATGCAATCAATCATGCTCAATTCAATTAACATCCAACAAGCTTTCCGACACGACATTCATACAACAACTCTTGATCTTCTCAAATTATTCAAGAGTGACAACAAAAACAAAACAAAAAGCAAAAATAAAACAAAGGTTAAGAGAAGAGAGAGATACCTAGCTTGGGTTGCCTCCCAAGTAGCGCTTGTTTAACGTCCCGAGCCTGACTCAAGTCACCCCTAAGGGTTAATCCAGAAAAAACACTTGCTTTCCAGTTGGGATTGACTCCCCATGATAATGCTTCAACCTGTGCCCGTTCACCTTGAAATTGCCAGAGGTCCCTTCTAATTCCACTGCCCCATGGGGGAAGACTTGTAGGACCTTGTATGGTCCCGACCATCTTGATTTCAGCTTCCCAGGAAAGAGCCTCAACCTTGAATTATACAGAAGCACCAATTGTCCGGGCTCAAACCTCCTAGGCAAGATGTGCTTGTCATGCCATGCCTTCGTCCACTCCTTGTAAATTCTTGCGTTCTCATAAGCTTGCATGCGGATTTCCGACAGCTCATTCAAGTCCAACAACCTCTTCTCACCGGCCTTTGTCAAGTCAAAGTTGAGCTCCCTAATTGCCCAATAAGATTTCTCCTCCAATTCCACCGGTAGGTGGCATGCCTTTCCGAACACCAAATTGTAGGGAGACCTTCCAATTGGAGTCTTGAAGGCAGTCCTATAAGCCCATAGAGCATCATCCAATTTCCTTGACCAGTCCTTCCGTGAGGAGTTGACGGTTTTCTCGAGAATGCGCTTCAACTCACGGTTAGATACCTCTGCTTGCCCATTTATTTGGGGGTGATAGGGAGTAGAGACTCTGTGCTTGACCCCATACTTCTCGAGGAGCTTATGCATTTGATTGTTACAGAAGTGGGATCCCCCATCACTGATCAACACTCTTGGAACCCCAAACCTCGAGAAGATATTGCGCCTCAAGAAATCCATGACTACCCGCGCATCATCTGTGGTTGTTGGGATTGCCTCCACCCATTTCGACACGTAGTCCACAGCCACCAAAATGTATTGGTAAGAGAAAGAGGGTGGGAATGGTCCCATGAAATCTATCCCCCACACATCAAAGAGCTCTACTTCGAGCATGCAATTCAAGGGGAGTTCATGCCGCTTAGAAATATTGCCAACCCTTTGGCAACGATCACAGTTTTCAACAAAGGTGTAGACATCCTTGAAGAGCGTCGGCCAAAAGAAACCACTTTGAAGGATCTTTTCTGCAGTCTTCTTTCCCCCATAATGCCCACCATAATCCGAGCTATGACAATGCCACAACACGTTTCCGATTTGGTCATGGGGAATGCACCTCCTGAGGATCCCATCCGAGCACTGCTTGAAGAGATAGGGGTCCTCCCACACATAATATTTTGCATCCGAGAAGAACTTCTTTCTCTGTTGATTAGTCCAACCTTACGGAACCACATTTGAAGACTTGAAGTTGGCCATATCCGTGAACCAAGGAGGGGAATTTTCAATAAGTGCAAACAGTTTTTCATCAGGAAACTCTTCCTTGATGTCTAACAATTCCTCCTCGGTGTCGGGATTGACCAACCTAGATAAGTGGTCCGCCACCCCATTGTCGGATCCCTTCCTGTCCTTAATCTCGAGATCAAATTCCTGCAAAAGAAGAATCCACCGAATTAATCTAGGTTTGGCCTCTTGTTTTGTCATCAAGTGTTTTATGGCCGCATGATCAGTGAAAACCACAATCTTAGACCCCACGATGTAGGATCTAAACTTATCCAAAGCAAACACCACAGCAAGTAGTTCTTTTTCAGTGGTGGAATAATTAGCTTGTGCCTCATTCAAAACCTTACTTGCATAATAAATGACATGAGCTAATTTTTCCACCCTCTGCCCCAAAACAGCCCCCACCGCATAATCACTAGCATCACACATGATTTCAAATGGCAAATTCCAATTAGGTGCAGTGATTATGGGTGCGGTGACAAGCATATTTTTCAAAACAGTGAAGGCATTTAAACAAGAATCATTAAAATCAAAGGATACATCCTTCACAAGAAGGTCGCAAAGCGGCCTTGCGATTTTGGAGAAGTCTTTGATGAATCTCCGGTAGAACCCGGCATGCCCAAAAAAACTCCTCACCCCCTTCACATTGGTTGGTGGGGGCAGCTTCTCAATCAACTCAATCTTCGCCCTGTCAACCTCAATCCCCCGTTGGGAGACTTTGTGCCCTAAGACTATACCTTCCTTGACCATGAAGTGGCATTTCTCCCAGTTGAGCACAAGGTTAGTCTCTTGGCACCTTTTAAGCACCAAGGTCAAGTTCTTCAAACAGTTGTCATAGGAGGTCCCAAAGACCGAGAAGTCATCCATGAACACCTCAATGCATCTCTCCACCATGTCCGAGAAAATAGAGAGCATGCACCTTTGGAAAGTAGCGGGGGCGTTGCACAATCCAAAGGGCATCCTCCTGTAGGCAAAGACTCCATACGGACAAGTGAAAGCCGTCTTCTCTTGGTCTTGAGGATCCACCACAATCTGGTTATAGCCGGAGTAACCATCCAAGAAACAGTAGTACTCATATCCGGCTAACCTCTCAAGCATTTGATCTATGAAGGGGAGAGGGAAGTGATCCTTCCTTGTTGCTTCATTTAATCTTCTGTAGTCGATGCACACTCTCCACCCCGTGATGGTTCTTGTGGGGATCAATTCATTGTTTTCATTGACCACCACGGTTGTTCCACCCTTCTTTGGGACCACATGAATCGGACTAACCCAGTTGCTATCCGAGATTGGGTAGATGATTCCGGCATCTAAAAGCTTAATCACTTCCTTACGCACAGCTTCTTTCATGATGGGGTTTAGCCGTCTCTGTGGTTGAACCACCGGCTTATAACCATCCTCCATCAAGATTTTATGCATGCATAGAGAAGGGCTTATACCTTTTAGGTCCGAAATCTTCCACCCAATGGCGGATTTGTGTTCCCTAAGAACTCTCAACAGCTTCTCCTCTTCATCCTTTTTCAAGGCATTGCTAATGATCACCGGATGTTGTCCCTCCTCCCCCAAGAATGCATACCTCAAGTGATTTGGGAGTTGTTTCAACTCCGGTGTCTTTCCATCTTCCTCATTGCCTTCCTTGTTGAGTTTCTCCTTTGCATATTCATCCCTTGGGAGACTTGGTAAGGCTTCCATCTGTTTCAAACATTCAAGATAGTCCTCATCCCCCAAGGGGTCTTCTTCCTCACTATCATCACCATGGGATTTTACCAACACTTGTGCAAGTGCAGAACCATGGGCTCCTCTAGTGGTCTCTTCCTTGACAATACCATCCACAAAATCCACCCGGTACACTTCCGACCTCTCCACAGGGTGCTTCATTGCTTCAAAGACATTGAAGACTACATTCTCATCTTGCACGCGGAGGGTGAGCTTCCCTTGTTGCACATCAATCAAAGCACGCCCTGTGGCCAAGAAAGGCCTCCCCAATATGAGAGGGATCTCGGCGTCTTCATCCATATCAAGCACCACAAAATCTGCCGGAAATATGAATTTGTCCACCTTCACTAGCAAGTCTTCGACAACCCCATAGGGGTATTTGATGGAGCGATCGGCCAGTTGGAGTGACATCCGTGTATCCTTGGCTTCCTTAATTCCCAACTTCTTCATCATGGAGAGGGGCATCAAGTTTATGCTTGCCCCTAGATCACATAATGCCTTCCCTATATTCATCTCCCCAATAGTACACGGTATCGAAAAGGAACCGGGATCCTTCAACTTTGGAGGGAGTTTTCTCTGAAGAATGGCACTACACTCCTCGGTCAAAGCAACCATCTCCTCATCCACAATTCTCCGCTTCTTGGTGAGAAGCTCCTTCATAAACCGGGCATACGATGGCATTTGTTCCAGGGCTTCCGCAAATGGGATGTTAATTTGAAGCTTGCGGAAGACATCAAGGAATCTGTTGAACTGTTTATCCTGTTGAGGCTTCTTCAATCTTTCCGGATATGGTACCTTCATGTAGGACGGGAGGTCCTTGGGCTCTACCCACTTCTTTCTACGGAACTCTTCATCTACAAGCTTTAACCTCCCTCCTTGCTCCGGTGCCTTACCTCTTTCTAACTCCTCTTCTTTCTCAGGTTGTTCTTCCTCAACATGTGGATGGTTCGAGACCTCAACTTCCGGAGAACTAGGTGCGCCCCTGTTAGATTCCAGCACTCTACCGCTTCTAGTGGTCACGGCATTGCACTGGCTCTTAGGGTTGTTCTCAGTGTCACCTGGGAGAGTGCCTGGAAGACGCTCATTCATTTGCTTCGCGAGCTGTGCTATTTGTGTCTCAAGATTCTGAATTGTCGACCCTGTATGAGTTGCCCACTTGTTAATGGCAGTATTTGTGTCGATTGACAACTTCTCCATTGCTGTATTCATCTTCTCAAAAGATGTGCCTGTAAAGGTTGACAACTTCTCAAAAGCCATCTCCCAAGGTTGTCTTCCACTATCTGTCAGTTGCAACTGATTAGGCCCCGGAAGAGCCTGCTGAGTATTGTGCTGCTGAATTCCAATGTTCGGTCTCAGACTCTGTTGAGGTTGTTGCCAATTCTGTTGCGGATGTTGTTGACCGGCTAGACCACCATTAACATCACTCCAAGCAAATCCCGGATGGTCTCTTCTCGTGTAGCCCCTATTCTGATTCTGATTGTTTCTCTGATAGTTGTTCTGGGGCACAGTGTCATAAAAGTTGTGGCATGAGTCCACATGTTCCTGAGGGAAGTTGAATGGACAGTTTCGAGTGTCATGATCTCCATTACAATTACCACAACCTGGAGGCATTCCCTCGTGTATCACATTAGCTTTCTTGTTCTCTGACAAAGCCGCCACTTGCATCTTCAATGATTTGACTTGCTCTAGAATGGCTTCCATTGTTCCAGCACTGACTCCACTTGAGTTTTCCCTACCACGGCTGTAATCATTATATGACATCTTCTCCAATAGTGCCCATCCATCCTCAGCTGATAAATATGAGAAAGAACCGCCAGCTGCGGCATCACAGTTCATCTGATAGCGTCCCCTCAACCCATTAAAGAAGTGCTGAACTTTTGAGACGGGGTCAAAGAACGCTGAAGGGCATCTTCTCAATAAGCCATTGTACCTCTCCCAAGCTTCATTATATGTTTCATCCTCTGTCTGCCTGAAAGATGTAACGACTATTCTTGCTTGTGCCGCCTTCTGAGGAGGGAAATATTTGGTTAGGAACTTCTGTGCCATCTGCTCCCAAGTTCGATCTTTGTTCCTAAAATCAAGCTGTCGACCCAATCGCGAGCGACATCCCTAAGAGAGAGAGGGAAAAGCCGCAAGCGAAACTCATCTTGTGAGACTCCTCTTGTCTTCTGTAAGTCACAGGCTTCAAGGAAGCGAGTGATGTGTCTATGCGGGTCTTGCTTGCCACTCCCATCAAACTGATTCTCCCGGAGCTGGAATGTGACACATGCTTCAACTCTGAAGGAGTCTGTGTTCAGGTTGCCCCTCACAATAGAAGAGTCACAATCTCCCAAGCTTGGTAGATCGTACTCAAAGAGAGGCTTGTAACGAGGAGGAGGAGGAGGATTTTCTTCAGCCATGCCCTCTATTTTAATTGCTTCCAACCTCTTCCTTTCTTCGGCCTCTTTTCTTAATTGCCTCTCGGTCCTGGTGATCTCTGAATCGAATAGCACGTCCTCTTGTAGAAGAGTACCTCGCATACAAAAACAGGCAAAGACCAAGTGGAATCAAAGAAACAGAGAAAATAATAGCAATTAAATAAAAGAAAATAAAACTAAAAGTCAGCTTAACCAAACAGCCGAATTTCCTAAAAATTAGGAAAATTGGTTGTGCCAATCCCCGGCAACGGCGCCAAAAACTTGTTGTGACTCCGGCAAGTGTACCGGGTCGTCGCAAGTAATAAAAACACGGTAAGATTCTACCGAGGTCGAACACAAGGATTGGGTTACCAATTCGACTAAATTGTCAAGAAATCCGATATGTTGGTTAAGCAATAGAAGGTGGTTGAGAGAAAGAGATTGAGATCGCAATTTCAAGAATCAAATCAAATAACGCTACGGTGATTAAATTCAGAAATAAAGGCATCTAAGGTTTCGAATTCACCTACCCAATCATGCAAAGTACCCAAGTGATGATATTCTCCTCCCTAAGTTCAATTTTTAATGTCAACCGGGACCCCTAAATTCTCCTAAATCCACTTCCGTGCTCATTAGGACGTATTCGATGATTTGAGTTAATTACTTGCTAAGTCTCTTAACCCTAATCTCGAATTCTATTAATTCTTGTTCCCTATAGGTTGCATCGATCTCCTACTCACTCTCGTGCAATACTCGACCGATGTTCCCAATTCAAGTTCTAAAACGCGAATCGCCGCTAGGCCTCAACACGCTTAACTAGTCGATCACGCTAGCATATAATCGACACAATGAAAACAGAATTGGAAAATCATAATTGAATTAAAGGAGAGAGAGTTACATTACATGAACACTATGCCGCCATGGGTGGCTTCATCGATCCCCTAGACAAGAGGATTAGTTCCTCATGTCCGTAACAACGACGCACGTACAATCGGAATTCATCCTAACCCTAAGAATTAAGAGAAAAGAAAAGGAGAAGAAACCCCAGAATAAGGATTACAAAAGATCTCTGAAAATTCTGATCCAAAAAGTCCCCCCTTTCTGTTCTGATCTGCTCTATTTATAAGGAGGCCATGCGTCACGGCCGTGATGGCCATCACGGCCAGGCCGTGACGGCTTCTGCTTCTGGCGCACTTCTGGAATTCGAACTCTCGCGACGCGAGCCCGCCTTTCACGGCCCATGATGTGAATCAAGGCCAGACCGTGATGTTCTCTGCCTTGTGTGGATTTTGGGTCACGGCCGTGATACACATCACGGCTAGGCCGTGATGGTCTCTGACTTGTTTGGCTTTTAGGTCACGGCCGTGATATACATCACGGCTGGGCCGTGATGGTCTCGACTCGGTACTTTTCTGGAGTTCACACACTCGCGACGCGAATGACGTCTCGCGACGCGAACCTTCCTTTCACGCCCGTGTGATGAGAATCACGGCTAGGCCGTGATGGTCTCTGTCTTCCCGATCTTCAAACTATCGCGGGCGAGCTTCCTCTCGCGGGGCGAGAATCTCCGAATGCCAATCTCCACTATTTCTTGACTTTCTTTAATTCTTAGAGCTTCACTTATGGACCTGAAAACAACACAAGCAACCACAAGCGTAATTCTATCCAAAATAACCTAAAAACTACACAAAAGACGCAAAACGAGTCAAAGTCCAACTTAGGAACAAAACAAGGCAAATTTGGGCGAAAACGAGAGTGAACTCGAATAAATTGGCACATAAACCCTAGTTCATCTAGTCATAATAAGGGCCTTTGAATAAGCTTTCCAACAAGGTATCATATGCCTTAATTGGGCTTAATATTAGTAACTTAGGCCCATTTAGGTGAAGGAATATCATGGACGCGATCCGCGCCTCGCGAGTACTCGGGACCCAATATAGCCTTGATTTTGGTCTAATTTGACAATTATTGTGAAACCTAAAATTGTTGGTCTCTTCCTTATCTTTATAGGGACAGCAAGATCACCAAAATCCAAAATCTGCAGCTCTAGTTATGCTCTGCGCAAGGCAACAAGGTCAGGAAGAGTGAAAATTCCGAAAATTAACAATGTTTAGCAATTAAGACCAATTAAGGCCAATATTGTAAAAGCAAAAACAATGATTGTAAATGTTGTCTAATTTCCGTCTCTCTGGCTTGTGCGGCTGTAAACTGCTCTTTATGTTTTTTAATCCCGACCTAACCCTAGACCAAATTAAGGGCCTCTGAATAAGCTTTCCAACAAGGTATCATAGGCCTTAAATGGGCTTAAGATTAGTAAGTTAGGCCCATTTAAGTGAAGGAATATCATGGACTGCGCACTGATCCACGCCAGAGAACTCGGGACCCAATTTAGCCTTGATTTTGGAATAATTTGACAATTCTTGTGAACCTGAAATTGTAGGTGCCTTCCTTATCTTTCTAGGGACAGCAAGATCATCAAAATCCGATATTTGTAGCTCTAGTTATGCTGTGCACAAGGCAACAAGATCAGGACGAGTGAAAAATCTGAAAATTAACAATGTTTAGCAATTATGCCCAATAATGTAAAAGCAAAAACAATGATTGTAAAAGTTGTCTAATTTGCTTCTCTCTCTAGCTTGTGCGGCTGTAAACTGCTATTTATGCTTTTTAATCCCGACCTAACCCTAGACCAAATTAAGGGCCTTTGAATAAGCTTTCCAACAAGGTATCATATGCCTTAATTGGGCTTAATATTAGTAACTTAGTCCCATTTAGGTGAAGGAATATCATGGACTGCAGACCGATCCGCGCGCAGTACTCAGGACCCAATATAGCCTTGATTTTGGTCTAATTTGACAATTATTGTGAAACCTAAAATTCTTGGTCTCTTCCTTATCTTTATAGGGACAGCAAGATCACCAAAATCCAAAATCTGTAGCTCTAGTTATGCTCTGCGCAAGGCAACAAGGTCAGGAAGAGTGAAAATTCCGAAAATTAACAATGTTTAGCAATTAAGACCAATTAAGGCCAATATTGTAAAAGCAAAAACAATGATTGTAAATGTTGAATGAATTCCGTCTCTCTCGCTTGTGCGGCTGTAAACTGCTCTTTATGCTTTTTAATCCCGACCTAACCCTAGACCAAATTAAGGGCCTCTGAATAAGCTTTCCAACAAGGTATCATAGGCCTTAAATGGGCTTAAGATTAGTAAGTTAGGCCCATTTAAGTGAAGGAATATCATGGATCACGCACCGATCCGCGCCGAGAACTCGGGACCCAATTTAGCCTTGATTTTGGAATAATTTGACAATTCTTGTGAACCTGAAATTGTAGGTGCCTTCCTTATCTTTCTAGGGACAGCAAGATCATCAAAATCCGATATTTGTAGCTCTAGTTATACTGTGCATAAGGCAACAAGGTCAGGACGAGTGAAAAATCCGAAAATTAACAATGTTTAGCAATTATGCCCAATAATGTAAAAGCAAAAACAATGATTGTAAAAGTTGTCTAATTTGCTTCTCTCTCTAGCTTGTGCGGCTGTAAACTGCTATTTATGCTTTTTAATCCCGACCTAACCCTAGACCAAATTAAGGGCCTTTGAATAAGCTTTCCAACAAGGTATCATATGCCTTAATTGGGCTTAATATTAGTAACGTAGTCCCATTTAGGTGAAGGAATATCATGGACTGCGCACTGATCCGCGCCAGAGTACTCGGGACCCAATATAGCCTTGATTTTGGTCTAATTTGACAATTATTGGAAACCTGAAATTATTGACCTCTTCCTTATCTTTATAGGGACAGCAAGATCACCAAAATCCGAAATCTGTAGCTCTAGTTATGCTCTGCGCAAGGCAACAAGGTCAGGAAGAGTGAAAATTCCGAAAATTAACAATGTTTAGCAATTAAGACCAATTAAGCCCAATATTGTAAAAGCAAAAACAATGATTGTAAATGTTGTCTAAATTCCGTCTCTCTGGCTTGTGCGGCTGTAAACTGCTCTTCATGCTTTTTAATCCCGACCTAACCCTTGACCAAATTAAGGGCCTCTGAATAAGCTTTCCAACAAGGTATCATATGCCTTAATTGGGCTTAAGATTAGTAAGTTAGGCCCATTTACGTGAAGGAATATCATGGACTGCGCACTGATCCGCGCCAGAGAACTCGGGACCCAATTTAGCCTTGATTTTGGAATAATTTGACAATTCTTGTGAACCTGAAATTGTAGGTCCCTTCCTTATCTTTCTAGGGACAACAAGATCATCAAAATCCGATATTTGTAGCTCTAGTTATGCTGTGCACAAGGCAACAAGGTCAGGACGAGTGAAAAATCCGAAAATTAACAATGTTTAGCAATTATGCCCAATAATGTAAAAGCAAAAACAATGATTGTAAAAGTTGTCTAATTTCCTTCTCTATCTAGCTTGTGCGGCTGTAAACTGCTATTTATGCTTTTTAATCCCGACCTAACCCTAGACCAAATTAAGGGCCTTTGAATAAGTTTCCAACAAGGTATCATATGCCTTAATTGGGCTTAAGATTAGTAAGTTAGGCCCATTTAGGTGAAGGAATATCATGGACTGCGCACTGATCCGCGCCAGAGTACTCGGGACCCAATTTAGCCTTGATTTTGGTCTAATTTGACAATTATTGTGAAACCTGAAATTGTTGGTCTCTTCCTTATCTTTCTAGGGACATCTAGATCACCAAAATCCGAAATCTGTAGCTCTAGTTATGCTCTGCGCAAGGAAACAAGGTCAGGAAGAGGTAAAAATCCAAAAATTAACAATGTTTAGCAATTAAGACCAATTAAGCCCAATATTGTAAAAGCAAAAACAATGATTGTAAAATTTGTCTAATTTCCATCTCTCTCTGGCTTGTGCCGCTGTAAACTGCTCTTTATGCTTTTTAATCCCAACCTAACCCTAGACGAAATTAAGGGCCTCTGAATAAGCTTTCCAACAATGTATCATATGCCTTAATTGGGCTTAAGATTAGTAAGTTAGGCCCATTTAAGTGAAGGAATATCATGGACTGCGCACTGATCCGCGCCAGAGAACTCGGGACCCAATTTAGCCTTGATTTTGGAATAATTTGACAATTCTTGTGAACCTGAAATTGTAGGTCCCTTCCTTATCTTTCTAGGGACAGCAAGATCATCAAAATCCGATATCTGTAGCTCAAGTTATGCTCTGCGCATGGCAACAAGGTCAGGAAGAGTGAAAAATCCGAAAATTAACAATGTTTACCAATTATGCCCAATAATGTAAAAGTAAAAACAATGATTGTAAAAGTTGTCTAATTTCCGTCTCTCTCTGGCTTGTGAGGCTGTAAACTGCTATTTATGCTTATTAATCTTGACCTAAACCTATACCAAATTAAGGGCCCCTGAATAAGCTTTCAAACAAGGTATCATATGCCTCAATTGGGATTAAGATTAGTAAGTTGGGCCCATTTAAGTGAAGGAACATGATGGACTGTGCACTAATCTGCGCTAGAGAACTCGGGACCCAATTTAGCCTTGATTTTGGCCTAATTTGACAATTCTTGAGAAACCTGAAATTGTAGGACTCTTCCTTATCTTTCCAGGGACAGAAAAGATCACCAAAATCCGATATCTGTAGCTCTAGTTATGTTACTGCGCATGGCAACAAGGTCAGGATGAGTGAAAAATCCGTAAATTAACAATGTTTAGCAATTAAGCCCAATTAAGCCCAATAATGTAAAACCAAAAACAATGACTGTAAAAGTTGTCTAATTTCCTTCTCTCTCTGGCTTGTGTGGTCAGAAACTGCTATTTATGCTTATTAATCCGGATTTTGGTGATCTTGCTTGTCCCTAGAAAGATAAGGAAATTACCCAACTTTTACAATCATTGTTTTTGGTTTTACATTATTGGGCTTAATTGCTAAACATTGTTAATTTTCGGATTTTTCACTCTTCCCGACCTTGTTGCCTTGCGCAGAGCATAACTAGAGCTACGAGATATCGGATTTGGGTAATCTTGTTGTCCCTAGAAAGAATTAGGCAAAAATCAAGGCTAAACTGGGTCCCGAGTTCTCTCAGGCGTGGATCGGTGCGCAGCCCATGATGTTCCTTCACTTAAATGGGCCTAACTTACTCATCTTAAGCCCAATTAAGGCATATGATACCTTGTTGGAAAGCAAATTCAGAGGCCCTTATACATTGGGCTTTACAATTTAATCCGATGTTCCGATACCTAAGTGGGCCTAATGGACTTGTTTGATCCTAATAGAGCCCAAATTGACTTTTAGGTCATATAGGACCTAACTTGGCCAATTTGTACTTCTTTGGTCCTGTTGGAGCCCAAATGGACTTGTTTGATCCTAATAGAGCCCAACTGGACATTTTAGGTCATATAGGACCTAATCTGGGCCAATTTGTACTTCTTTGGTCTATTGGATCCCAAATGGACTTGTTTGATCCTAATAGAGCCCAAATGGACTTTTTTGGTCTTATAGGATCTCACTGGGCCAATTTGTACTTCTTTGGTCCTATTGGAGCACAAATGGACTTGTTTGATCCTAATAGAGCCAAAATGCACTTTTTAGGTCATATAGGACCTAACTGGGCCAATTCGTACTTCTTTGGTCCTATTGGAGCCCAAATGGACTTGTTTGATCCAAATAGAGCCAAAATTCTTATATCGGGCCAATTTGTACTTCTTTGGTCCTATTGGAGCCCAAATGGACTTGTTTGATCCTAATAGAGCCCAAATGGACTTTTTAGGTCATATAGGACCTAACTGGGCCAATTTGTACTTCTATGGTGCTATTGGAGCCCAAATGGACTTGTTTGATCCTAATAGAGCCCAAATGGACTTTTTAGGTCATATAGGACCTAGCTGGGCCAATTTGTACTTCTTTGGTCCTATTGGAGCCCAAATGGACTTGTTTGATCCTAATAGAGCCAAAATGCACTTTTTAGGTCATATAGGACCTATTATGTCAGGTTTCACAAGAATTGTCGAATTAGACCAAATTCAAGGCTAAATTGGGTCCCGAGTTCTCTGGCGCGGATCAGTGCGCAGTCCATGATGTTCCTTCACTTAAATGAGCCTAACTTACTAATCTTAAGCCCAATTAAGGCATATGATACCTTGTTGGAAAGCTTATTGATCAGCCGCTGGCTCATCTAGTTTTATAGCTAGTGTGACCGTGGTTTTGTGCTTATTTTATATCATTTTCACCCAAATTAGACTTGATTGTCTTTAAGCAGCATTTTGAGTCTGTAAATTGTTTTTAGGTTAATTTAGTTGATTTAGAGTGAATAAAGTACTTACTGTTATTTCTTATTTTCAGGTTAATAAAAAGAAATAAATCTGGAGCTTTCGCCCCGCGAAAAGGCCTTCGCCCCGCGAACCAGAAGGAGACTGTTCCAGAAGTTACCAACCATTCTGTCTCGCCCCGCGAACACCTGACTCGCCTCGCGAGTAATCCAACCCTGGAAGACCAGAAGCCATCACGGCTTGCGCATGTTGAAGGTCACGGGCGTTACAGTTTGGAACTTGAAGAGTCTCGCCTCGCGAAGAGAAGCTCGCCTCGCTAAAATACCAAAAGTTGAAGACTGTTCGCATTATTCGCCTCGCGAAGGTGTGCTCGCCTCGCAAGCTAGCTGATTCCAGAAAGTTGTATATAATCCTGCTTGAAGGCAAAACTGAGTAGTTAGTCTTAGTTAGTTTTAGTTAGTCAGTAGTAGTAGTTTCAGTAGTTTATTTTCTTTTCTTTTCTTTTGTGTCTCTTTTGTAATGGAGAACTAGTCTCCTTGGTTAATCTACTGGGATTGGTTTCCATTTACATTTGAGGTTCTGTATTTCCTGTTTTCATTTGCTTTTCTCTCTTCAATGCGATGCTATATGTTTCTGTTTGTTTAATTCAGGAGTGTATAGTGTTGTGTTGATTCATTTCAGTGATGCTATGTTCCTATACTTAATCGCGTTTGTTTAATTCGCGTGCGTTCATTCATGTTCGTTTAGTTCATGAGGGCTTAACCCCGTTTGTTTAATTCGGGAATAGGAACATGTATCCGTAGTAGCGATTTCGTTTGTTAATTGTTGCTACAACTGAAAGGGGATTAGAATCCGCTTAGGGCTTGGAATTGCATGAACCGATGATAGTGGGAAACCGAGAACAGTAGGTTAATCGCTTTAGTTATTTGTTAATCTCTTAAACTGCTCTGTTTTCTTACTATGTTTTTGTTTTGTTTCTTTATTTTAGTTTCAAACTCAAACCCCCCAAAAATCTGACTTTTCCTGACTTTTCTGTTAACAACAACACTCAAGAGTCCTTGTGAGACGACATCCGAGTTGTCGCCCTAAACTACAGTTTTAAAAACCGCTCGTTCTTTTTGGCGCGTGTGCGACAACGCGATCAAAAATTGGCGCCGTTGCCGGGGACTCTTGTTGTTATTAACAGTTAAAAAAAAAACAAAACAAAACAAAAACAAAAAAAAACAAAAACAAAAAAAAAACTCTTTGCTGAATTAGTTTTGAATGCTTTGTCTGGTTGTGAATCTTAGTACTTTCCATGGAGAATTACATGTATGGTTATATGCCTAATGTTAATTATGAACCACCATGCATATATTATCCTGATTTTGCTGGTTTAATGCACTGGTTGCCATTGTTTAGTGGTCTTGCAGGTGAGAATCCGCAGGAGCATCTGAGGGAATTCCAGATTGCTTGTTCTATAATGCTAAGACCTGAAGGAATAATAGAAGACCACATCAAGATGGAAGCTTTCCAGCTCTCACTTGAAGGCGCTGCGAGGGATTGGTTGTATTGTCTTGATGAGAATTCCATCTCAACCTGGTTTGATTTGAAGGAAGCCTTCCTGTTTAGATACTATCCTGCCTTCAGAGCTGCATCAATTAGGTACAGCGTTCCTGACCTCTCCACTGATGCGTACCACCCCACCCAAGTGACCATTTCTGCACCTTCCGAACCTTCCCTAGAGGACCTGTTCAAGCAAATGGCTGCACATATAACTGCACAAATGGAAGGAATGATACAACAAATGGCAGAGAACAATCAGCGGATGGCAGAACAAAATCTTGAATCCCAACAGAGGGGAGAAGCTGAATCTCAGAAGTTGTCCATTCTAATTGATCAAATTGTCGCCAACTCGACTGCACTGCTAACTCCACATCCCCTCGAAGAACATACAGATTCACAAGATATTCCTGACAATACCTCTGAGGATGATTTTGATAATACTTCTGTTGATGAACTGTGTGTTGAATCCCCTGATTCTATCTATTATAATTCATGTGCTGATTGTTATTGTACTGACACTGCTTTGTGTATAGAATGTTTTGTTGAAAGGTATGAAGAGCAAAGCATCCATATGGAACAGGAGACAGATGAGGTTGAGGGCCATGTTCATATAGAAAATAAGGATCAAGAGGACATCTGCTTCACCGTGCTTGAGGATGATGAAGAACCTTTGGGAGTAGAGGATTCAATTAAATCAAATACATGTGTTGAAAGTAATGGGGTGGATGCACTGTGTGATGAATTTCCAGACATTTTAGCCTTTACTGATTCAGTTTATTGTAATATATGTACTGACTCTACTAACACTAACCTTTGTGTGGTGTGTGCTGAAATTGCTGCATGTATAGCAGGTGATAAATTTGTTAGTGCAGTGAATGAAGAACGTGCAGGAGTTGAAGCAGCACCGGTAACCGTTTCTACCTGTTTGCCACCTCCCCCTGTGGAACCAAAAGCTCTGGATTTTGCACCCTTGGATTCTGCACCATGGCCAGTCCAAGAGGTTGAGCCCCACTTTTATTGGGGAGACTTTGTAGACAAAGAGGTCCACTGTGACCCGATAGGGAGTGAGAAGTCCGCCGCACTCGGCGAGGTCATCATAATTGTCAAGTGCTCACCTCCGTATCAAGGCTGTGAGTTAGGGAAGCTTGGAATGAACTTCCTTCCTTTGGCTACCACGTGGGACTTATGCTACAAGCAGTGAGATCCTGGTGGAACCGCCCCTCAATGAGTTTTCTTAACCCTTACCCTTTTTAATTTTCTTTTCCTTGCTTTATTTCTGTTTTGTTTTCAATAAAGCTCCTGAATAATTTGAGAAGCTCA
>JAUPTC010000237.1:0-69468 GCA_030762895.1 Sophora flavescens | reverse complement strand
TTTTGGTCATATAGGACCTAACTTGGCCAATTTGTACTTCTTTGGTCCTATTGGAGCCCAAATGGACTTGTTTGATCCTAATAGAGTCCAAATGGACTTTTTAGGTGATATAGGACCTATCTGGGCCAATTTGAACTTCTTTGGTCCTAATGGAGCCCAAATGGACTTGTTTGACCCTAATAGAGCCCAAATGGAGTTGTTTGATCCTAATAGAGCCCAAATGGACTTGTTAGGTCGTAAAGGACCTAACTGTGCCAATTTGTACTTCTTTGGTCCTATTAGAGCCCAAATGGACTTGTTTGATCCTAATAGAGCCCAAATGGACTTTTTAGGTCATATAGGAGCTAATTGGGCCAATTTGTACTTCTTTGGTCCTAATGGAGCTCAAATGGACTTGTTTGACCCTAATAGATCCCAAATGGACTTGTTTGATCCTAATAGAGCCCAAATGGACTTGTTAGGTCATAAAGGACCTAACTGTGCCAATTTGTACTTCTTTGGTCCTATTGGAGCCCAAATGGACTTGTTTGATCCTAATAGAGCCCAAATGGACATTTTAGGTCATATATGACATAACTGGGCCAATTTGTACTTCTTTGGTCCTATTGGAGCCCAAATGGACTTGTTTGATCCTAATAGAGCCCAAATGGACTTTTTAGGTGATATAGGACCTATCTGGGCCAATTTGTACTTCTTTTGTCCTATTAGAGCCCAAATGGACTTGTTTGATCCTAATAGATCCCAAATGCACTTTTTAGGTCATATAGGACCTAATCGGGCCAATTTGTACTTCTTTTGTGCTATTGTAGCCCAAATGGACTTGTTTGATCCTAATAGAGCCCAAATGGACTTTTTAGGTCATATAGGACCTAACTGGGCAAATTTGTACTTCTTTGGTCCTAATGGAGCCCAAATGGACTTGTTTGACCCTAATAGAGCCCAAATGGACTTGTTTGATCCTAATAGAGCCCAATTGGACTTGTTAGGTCATAAAGGATCTAACTGTGCCAATTTGTACTTCTTTGGTCCTATTGGAGCCCAAATGGACTTGTTTGATCCTAATAGAGCCCAAATGGACTTTTTAGGTCATATAGGACCTAATTGGGCCAATTTGTACTTCTTTGGTCCTAATGGAGCTCAAATGGACTTGTTTGACCCTAATAGATCCCAAATGGACTTGTTTGATCCTAATAGAGCCCAAATGGACTTGTTAGGTCATAAAGGACCTAACTGTGCCAATTTGTACTTCTTTGGTCCTATTGGAGCCCAAATGGACTTGTTTGATCCTAATAGAGCCCAAATGGACATTTTAGGTCATATATGACATAACTGGGCCAATTTGTACTTCTTTGGTCCTATTGGAGCCCAAATGGACTTGTTTGATCCTAATAGAGCCCAAATGGACTTTTAGGTGATTTAGGACCTATCTGGGGCTTTTTTTACTTCTTTGGTCGTAATAGTGCCCAAATGGACTTGTTTGATACTAATAGAGCCCAAATGGACTTGTTAGGTCATAATGGACCTAACTGGGCTAATTTGTACTTCTTTTGTGCTATTGGAGCCCAAATGGACTTGTTTGATCCTAATAGAGCCCAAATGGACTTTTTAGGTCATATAGGACCTAACTGGGCCACTTTATACTTCTTTGGTCCTAATCATGCCCAAATGGATTTGTTTGACCCTAATAGAGACCAAATGGACTTGTTTGATCCTAATAGAGCCCAATTGGACTTGTTAGGTCATAAAGGATCTAACTGTGCCAATTTGTACTTCTTTGGTCCTATTGGAGCCCAAATGGACTTGTTTGATCCTAATAGAGCCCAAATGGACTTTTTAGGTCATACAGGACCTAATTGGGCCAATTTGTACTTCTTTGGTCCTAATGGAGCTCAAATGGACTTGTTTGACCCTAATAGATCCCAAATGGACTTGTTTGATCCTAATAGAGCCCAATGGAATTTTTTGGTCATATAGGACCTAACTTGGCCAATTTGTACTTCTTTGGTCCTATTGGAGCCCAAATGGACTTGTTTGATCCTAATAGAGTCCAAATGGACTTTTTAGGTGATATAGGACCTATCTGGGCCAATTTGAACTTCTTTGGTCCTAATGGAGCCCAAATGGACTTGTTTGACCCTAATAGAGCCCAAATGGAGTTGTTTGATCCTAATAGAGCCCAAATGGACTTGTTAGGTCGTAAAGGATCTAACTGTGCCAATTTGTACTTCTTTGGTCCTATTAGAGCCCAAATGGACTTTTTTGTTCCTAATAGAGCCCAAATGGACTTTTTAGGTCATATAGGACCTAATTGGGCCAATTTGTACTTCTTTGGTCCTAATGGAGCTCAAATGGACTTGTTTGACCCTAATAGATCCCAAATGGACTTGTTTGATCCTAATAGAGCCCAAATGGACTTGTTAGGTCATAAAGGACCTAACTGTGCCAATTTGTACTTCTTTGGTCCTATTGGAGCCCAAATGGACTTGTTTGATCCTAATAGAGCCCAAATGGACATTTTAGGTCATATATGACATAACTGGGCCAATTTGTACTTCTTTGGTCCTATTGGAGCCCAAATGGACTTGTTTGATCCTAATAGAGCCCAAATGGACTTTTTAGGTGATATAGGACCTATCTGGGCCAATTTGTACTTCTTTTGTCCTATTAGAGCCCAAATGGACTTGTTTGATCCTAATAGATCCCAAATGCACTTTTTAGGTCATATAGGACCTAACTGGGCCAATTTGTACTTCTTTTGTGCTATTGTAGCCCAAATGGACTTGTTTGATCCTAATAGAGCCCAAATGGACAATTTAGGTCATATAGGACCTAACTGGGCAAATTTGTACTTCTTTGGTCCTAATGGAGCCCAAATGGACTTGTTTGACCCTAATAGAGCCCAAATGGACTTGTTTGATCCTAATAGAGCCCAATTGGACTTGTTAGGTCATAAAGGATCTAACTGTGCCAATTTGTACTTCTTTGGTCCTATTGGAGCCCAAATGGACTTGTTTGATCCTAATAGAGCCCAAATGGACTTTTTAGGTCATATAGGACCTAATTGGGCCAATTTGTACTTCTTTGGTCCTAATGGAGCTCAAATGGACTTGTTTGACCCTAATAGATCCCAAATGGACTTGTTTGATCCTAATAGAGCCCAAATGGACTTGTTAGGTCATAAAGGACCTAACTGTGCCAATTTGTACTTCTTTGGTCCTATTGGAGCCCAAATGGACTTGTTTGATCCTAATAGAGCCCAAATGGACATTTTAGGTCATATATGACATAACTGTGCCAATTTGTACTTCTTTGGTCCTATTGGAGGCCAAATGGACTTGTTTGATCCTAATAGAGCCCAAATGGACATTGTAGGTCATATATGACCTAACTAGGCCAATTTGTACTTCTTTGGTCCTAATGGAGCCCAAATGGACTTGTTTGATCCTAATAGAGGACAAATGGACTTTTTAGGTCATATAGGACCTAACTGGGCCAATTTGTACATCTTTGGTCCTATTGGAGCCCAATTGGACTTGTTTGATCCTAATAGAGCCAAAATGCACTTTTTAGGTCATATAGGACCTAACTGGGCCAATATGTACTTCTTTGGTCCTAATGGAGCCCAAATGGACTTGTTTGACACTAATAGAGCCCAAATGGACTTGTTTGATCCTAATATAGCCCAAATGGACTTGTTAGGTCATAAAGGACCTAACTGTGCCAATTTGTACTTCTTTGGTCCTATTGGAGCCCAAATGGACTTGTTTGATCCTAATAGAGCCCAACTGGACATTTTAGGTCATATAGGACCTAACTGAGCCAATTTGTTCTTCTTTGGTCCTATTGGAGCCCAAATGGACTTGTTTGATCCTAATAGAGCCCAAATGGACTTTTTAGGTCATATAGCACCTAACTGGGCCAATTTGTACTTCTCTGGTCCTATTGGAGCCCAAATGGACTTGTTTGATCCTAATAGAGCTCATATGGACTTTTTTGATCATAATAGAGCCCAAATGGACTTGTTAGGTCATAAAGGACCTAACTGTGCCAATTTGATCTTCTTTGGTCCTATTGGAGCCCAAATGGACTTGTTTGATCCTAATAGAGCCCAAATGGACATGTTAGGTCATATATTACCTAACTGGACCAATTTGTACATCTTTGGTTCTAATGGAGCCCAAATGGACTTGTTTGATCCTAATATAGCCCATATCGACTTTTTAGGTCATATAGGACCTAAATGGGCCAATTTGTACTTCTTTGGTCCTATTGGAGCCCAAATTGACTTGTTTGATCCTAATAGAGCCCAACTGGACATTTTAGGTCATATAGGACCTAATTGGGCCAATTTGTAATTCTTTGGTCCTATTGGAGCCCAAATGGACTTGTTTGATCCTAATAGAGCCCAAATGGACTTTTTAGGTCATATAGGACCTAACTGGGTCAATATATACTTCTTTGGTCCTATTGGAGCCCAAATGGACTTGTTTGATCCTAATAGAGCCAAAATGCACTTTTTAGGTCATATAGGACCTAACTAGGCCAATTTGTAGTTCTTTGGTCCTATTGGAACCCAAATGGACTTGTTTGATCCTAATAGAGCCCAAATGGACTTTTTAGGTCATATAGTACCTAACTGGGCCAATTTGTACTTCTTTGGTCCTATTGGAGCCCAAATGGACTTGTTTGATCCTAATAGAGCCCAAATGCACATTTTAAGTCATATAGGACTTACTTTGTCAATTTGTACTTCTTTGGTCCTATTGGAGCCCAAATGGACTTGTTTGATCCTAATAGAGCCCAAATGGACTTTTTTGGTCATATAGGACCTAACTGGGCCAATTTGTAATTCTTTGGTCCTAATGGAGCCCAAATGGACTTGTTTGACCCTAATAGAGCCCAAATGGACTTGTTTGATCCTAATAGAGTCCAAATGGACTTTTTAGGTGATATAGGACCTATCTGGGCCAATTTGTACTTCTTTGGTCCTATTGGAGCCCAAATGGACTTGTTTGATCCTAATAGAGCCCAAATGCACTTTTTAGGTCATATAGGACCTAACTGGGTCATGTTGTAGTTCTTTAGTGCTTGTGGAGCCCAAATGGACTTGTTTGATACTAATAGAGCCCAAATGGACTTTTTAGGTCATATAGGACCTAACTGGGCCAATTTGTACTTCTTTGGTCCTAATGGAGCCCAAATGGACTTGTTTGACCCTAATAGAGCCCAAATGGACTTGTTTGATCCTAATAGATCCCAAATGGACTTGTTAGGTCATAAAGGACCTAACTGTGTCAATTTGTACTTCTTTGGTCCTATTGGAGCCCAAATGGACTTGTTTGATCCTAATAGAGCCCAAATGCACTTTTTAGGTCATATAGGACCTAACTGGGTCAATTTGTACTTCTTTAGTCCTATTGGAGCCCAAATGGACTTGTTTGATACTAATAGAGCCCAAATGGACTTTTTAGGTCATATAGGACCTAACTGGGCCAATTTGTACTTCTTTGGTCCTAATGGAGCCCAAATGGACTTGTTTAACCCTAATAGAGCCCAAATGGACTTGTTTGATCCTAATAGATCCCAAATGGACTTGTTAGGTCATAAAGGACCTAACTGTGTCAATTTGTACTTCTTTGGTCCTATTGGAGCCCAAATGGACTTGTTTGATCCTAATAGAGCCCAAATGCACTTGTTAGGTCATATAGGACCTAACTGGGTCAATTGGTACTTCTTTGGTCCTAATGGAGCCCAAATGGACTTGTTTGATCCTAATAGAGCCCAACTGGACATTTTAGGTCATATAGGACCTAACTGGGTCAATTTGTACTTCTTTGGTCCTAATGGAGCCCAAATGGACTTGTTTGACCGTAATAGAGCCCAAATGGACTTGTTTGATCGTAATAGAGCCCAATGGAATTTTTTGGTCATATAGGACCTAACTTGGCCAATTTGTACTTCTTTGGTCCTATTGGAGCCCAAATGGACTTGTTTGATCCTAATAGAGTCCAAATGGACTTTTTAGGTGATATAGGACCTATCTGGGCCAATTTGAACTTCTTTGGTCCTAATGGAGCCCAAATGGACTTGTTTGACCCTAATAGAGCCCAAATGGAGTTGTTTGATCCTAATAGAGCCCAAATGGACTTGTTAGGTCGTAAAGGACCTAACTGTGCCAATTTGTACTTCTTTGGTCCTATTAGAGCCCAAATGGACTTGTTTGATCCTAATAGAGCCCAAATGGACTTTTTAGGTCATATAGGACCTAATTGGGCCAATTTGTACTTCTTTGGTCCTAATGGAGCTCAAATGGACTTGTTTGACCCTAATAGATCCCAAATGGACTTGTTTGATCCTAATAGAGCCCAAATGGACTTGTTAGGTCATAAAGGACCTAACTGTGCCAATTTGTACTTCTTTGGTCCTATTGGAGCCCAAATGGACTTGTTTGATCCTAATAGAGCCCAAATGGACATTTTAGGTCATATATGACATAACTGGGCCAATTTGTACTTCTTTGGTCCTATTGGAGCCCAAATGGACTTGTTTGATCCTAATAGAGCCCAAATGGACTTTTTAGGTGATATAGGACCTATCTGGGCCAATTTGTACTTCTTTTGTCCTATTAGAGCCCAAATGGACTTGTTTGATCCTAATAGATCCCAAATGCACTTTTTAGGTCATATAGGACCTAACTGGGCCAATTTGTACTTCTTTTGTGCTATTGTAGCCCAAATGGACTTGTTTGATCCTAATAGAGCCCAAATGGACTTTTTAGGTCATATAGGACCTAACTGGGCAAATTTGTACTTCTTTGGTCCTAATGGAGCCCAAATGGACTTGTTTGACCCTAATAGAGCCCAAATGGACTTGTTTGATCCTAATAGAGCCCAATTGGACTTGTTAGGTCATAAAGGATCTAACTGTGCCAATTTGTACTTCTTTGGTCCTATTGGAGCCCAAATGGACTTGTTTGATCCTAATACAGCCCAAATGAACTTTTTAGGTCATATAGGACCTAATTGGGCCAATTTGTACTTCTTTGGTCCTAATGGAGCTCAAATGGACTTGTTTGACCCTAATAGATCCCAAATGGACTTGTTTGATCCTAATAGAGCCCAAATGGACTTGTTAGGTCATAAAGGACCTAACTGTGCCAATTTGTACTTCTTTGGTCCTATTGGAGCCCAAATGGACTTGTTTGATCCTAATAGAGCCCAAATGGACATTTTAGGTCATATATGACATAACTGGGCCAATTTGTACTTCTTTGGTCCTATTGGAGCCCAAATGGACTTGTTTGATCCTAATAGAGCCCAAATGGACTTTTTAGGTGATATAGGACCTATCTGGGCCAATTTGTACTTCTTTGGTCCTATTAGAGCCCAAATGGACTTGTTTGATCCTAATAGATCCCAAATGCACTTTTTAGGTCATATAGGACCTAACTGGGCCAATTTGTACTTCTTTTGTGCTATTGTAGCCCAAATGGACTTGTTTGATCCTAATAGAGCCCAAATGGACTTTTTAGGTCATATAGGACCTAACTGGGCCAATTTGTACTTCTTTGGTCCTAATGGAGCCCAAATGGACTTGTTTGACCCTAATAGAGCCCAAATGGACTTGTTTGATCCTAATAGAGCCCAATTGGACTTGTTAGGTCATAAAGGATCTAACTGTGCCAATTTGTACTTCTTTGGTCCTATTGGAGCCCAAATGGACTTGTTTGATCCTAATAGAGCCCAAATGGACTTTTTAGGTCATACAGGACCTAATTGGGCCAATTTGTACTTCTTTGGTCCTAATGGAGCTCAAATGGACTTGTTTGACCCTAATAGATCCCAAATGGACTTGTTTGATCCTAATAGAGCCCAATGGAATTTTTTGGTCATATAGGACCTAACTTGGCCAATTTGTACTTCTTTGGTCCTATTGGAGCCCAAATGGACTTGTTTGATCCTAATAGAGTCCAAATGGACTTTTTAGGTGATATAGGACCTATCTGGGCCAATTTGAACTTCTTTGGTCCTAATGGAGCCCAAATGGACTTGTTTGACCCTAATAGAGCCCAAATGGAGTTGTTTGATCCTAATAGAGCCCAAATGGACTTGTTAGGTCGTAAAGGATCTAACTGTGCCAATTTGTACTTCTTTGGTCCTATTAGAGCCCAAATGGACTTGTTTGTTCCTAATAGAGCCCAAATGGACTTTTTTGGTCATATAGGACCTAATTGGGCCAATTTGTACTTCTTTGGTCCTAATGGAGCTCAAATGGACTTGTTTGACCCTAATAGATCCCAAATGGACTTGTTTGATCCTAATAGAGCCCAAATGGACTTGTTAGGTCATAAAGGACCTAACTGTGCCAATTTGTACTTCTTTGGTCCTATTGGAGCCCAAATGGACTTGTTTGATCCTAATAGAGCCCAAATGGACATTTTAGGTCATATATGACATAACTGGGCCAATTTGTACTTCTTTGGTCCTATTGGAGCCCAAATGGACTTGTTTGATCCTAATAGAGCCCAAATGGACTTTTTAGGTGATATAGGACCTATCTGGGCCAATTTGTACTTCTTTTGTCCTATTAGAGCCCAAATGGACTTGTTTGATCCTAATAGATCCCAAATGCACTTTTTAGGTCATATAGGACCTAACTGGGCCAATTTGTACTTCTTTTGTGCTATTGTAGCCCAAATGGACTTGTTTGATCCTAATAGAGCCCAAATGGACTTTTTAGGTCATATAGGACCTAACTGGGCAAATTTGTACTTCTTTGGTCCTAATGGAGCCCAAATGGACTTGTTTGACCCTAATAGAGCCCAAATGGACTTGTTTGATCCTAATAGAGCCCAATTGGACTTGTTAGGTCATAAAGGATCTAACTGTGCCAATTTGTACTTCTTTGGTCCTATTGGAGCCCAAATGGACTTGTTTGATCCTAATAGAGCCCAAATGGACTTTTTAGGTCATATAGGACCTAATTGGGCCAATTTGTACTTCTTTGGTCCTAATGGAGCTCAAATGGACTTGTTTGACCCTAATAGATCCCAAATGGACTTGTTTGATCCTAATAGAGCCCAAATGGACTTGTTAGGTCATAAAGGACCTAATGTGCCAATTTGTACTTCTTTGGTCCTATTGGAGCCCAAATGGACTTGTTTGATCCTAATAGAGCCCAAATGGACATTTTAGGTCATATATGACATAACTGGGCCAATTTGTACTTCTTTGGTCCTATTGGAGCCCAAATGGACTTGTTTGATCCTAATAGAGCCCAAATGGACTTTTTAGGTGATATAGGACCTATCTGGGCCAATTTGTACTTCTTTGGTCCTATTAGAGCCCAAATGGACTTGTTTGATCCTAATAGATCCCAAATGCACTTTTTAGGTCATATAGGACCTAACTGGGCCAATTTGTACTTCTTTTGTGCTATTGTAGCCCAAATGGACTTGTTTGATCCTAATAGAGCCCAAATGGACTTTTTAGGTCATATAGGACCTAACTGGGCCAATTTGTACTTCTTTGGTCCTAATGGAGCCCAAATGGACTTGTTTGACCCTAATAGAGCCCAAATGGACTTGTTTGATCCTAATAGAGCCCAATTGGACTTGTTAGGTCATAAAGGATCTAACTGTGCCAATTTGTACTTCTTTGGTCCTATTGGAGCCCAAATGGACTTGTTTGATCCTAATAGAGCCCAAATGGACTTTTTAGGTCATATAGGACCTAATTGGGCCAATTTGTACTTCTTTGGTCCTAATGGAGCTCAAATGGACTTGTTTGACCCTAATAGATCCCAAATGGACTTGTTTGATCCTAATAGAGCCCAATGGAATTTTTTGGTCATATAGGACCTAACTTGGCCAATTTGTACTTCTTTGGTCCTATTGGAGCCCAAATGGACTTGTTTGATCCTAATAGAGTCCAAATGGACTTTTTAGGTGATATAGGACCTATCTGGGCCAATTTGAACTTCTTTGGTCCTAATGGAGCCCAAAAGGACTTGTTTGACCCTAATAGAGCCCAAATGGAGTTGTTTGATCCTAATAGAGCCCAAATGGACTTGTTAGGTCGTAAAGGATCTAACTGTGCCAATTTGTACTTCTTTGGTCCTATAAGAGCCCAAATGGACTTGTTTGATCCTAATAGAGCCAAAATGGACTTTTTAGGTCATATAGGACCTAATTGGGCCAATTTGTACTTCTTTGGTCCTAATGGAGCTCAAATGGACTTGTTTGACCCTAATAGATCCCAAATGGACTTGTTTGATCCTAATAGAGCCCAAATGGACTTGTTAGGTCATAAAGGACCTAACTGTGCCAATTTGTACTTCTTTGGTCCTATTGGAGCCCAAATGGACTTGTTTGATCCTAATAGAGCCCAAATGGACATTTTAGGTCATATATGACATAACTGGGCCAATTTGTACTTCTTTGGTCCTATTGGAGCCCAAATGGACTTGTTTGATCCTAATAGAGCCCAAATGGACTTTTTAGGTGATATAGGACCTATCTGGGCCAATTTGTACTTCTTTTGTCCTATTAGAGCCCAAATGGACTTGTTTGATCCTAATAGATCCCAAATGCACTTTTTAGGTCATATAGGACCTAACTGGGCCAATTTGTACTTCTTTTGTGCTATTGTAGCCCAAATGGACTTGTTTGATCCTAATAGAGCCCAAATGGACTTTTTAGGTCATATAGGACCTAACTGGGCAAATTTGTACTTCTTTGGTCCTAATGGAGCCCAAATGGACTTGTTTGACCCTAATAGAGCCCAAATGGACTTGTTTGATCCTAATAGAGCCCAATTGGACTTGTTAGGTCATAAAGGATCTAACTGTGCCAATTTGTACTTCTTTGGTCCTATTGGAGCCCAAATGGACTTGTTTGATCCTAATAGAGCCCAAATGGACTTTTTAGGTCATATAGGACCTAATTGGGCCAATTTGTACTTCTTTGGTCCTAATGGAGCTCAAATGGACTTGTTCGACCCTAATAGATCCCAAATGGACTTGTTTGATCCTAATAGAGCCCAAATGGACTTGTTAGGTCATAAAGGACCTAACTGTGCCAATTTGTACTTCTTTGGTCCTATTAGAGCCCAAATGGACTTGTTTGATCCTAATAGATCCCAAATGCACTTTTTAGGTCATATAGGACCTAACTGGGCCAATTTGTACTTCTTTTGTGCTATTGTAGCCCAAATGGACTTGTTTGATCCTAATAGAGCCCAAATGGACTTTTTAGGTCATATAGGACCTAACTGGGCCAATTTGTACTTCTTTGGTCCTAATGGAGCCCAAATGGACTTGTTTGACCCTAATAGAGCCCAAATGGACTTGTTTGATCCTAATAGAGCCCAATTGGACTTGTTAGGTCATAAAGGATCTAACTGTGCCAATTTGTACTTCTTTGGTCCTATTGGAGCCCAAATGGACTTGTTTGATCCTAATAGAGCCCAAATGGACTTTTTAGGTCATATAGGACCTAATTGGGCCAATTTGTACTTCTTTGGTCCTAATGGAGCTCAAATGGACTTGTTTGACCCTAATAGATCCCAAATGGACTTGTTTGATCCTAATAGAGCCCAAATGGACTTGTTAGGTCATAAAGGACCTAACTGTGCCAATTTGTACTTCTTTGGTCCTATTGGAGCCCAAATGGACATGTTTGATCCTAATAGAGCCCAAATGGACCTTTTAGGTCATATATGAACTAACTGGGCCAATTTGTACTTCTTTTGTCCTATTGGAGGCCAAATGGACTTGTTTGATCCTAATAGAGCCCAAATGGACTTTTTAGGTAATATAGGACCTAACTGGGTCAATTTGTACTTCTTTGGTCCTATTGGAGCCCAAATGGACTTGTTTGATCCTAATAGAGCCCAAATGGACTTTTTTGATCCTAATAGAGCCCAAATGGACTTGTTAGGTCATAAAGGACCTAACTATGCCAATTTGTACTTCTTTGGTCCTATTGGAGCCCAAATGGACTTGTTTGTTCCTAATAGAGCCCAAAAGGACATTTTAGGTCATATATGACCTAACTGGACCAATTTGTACATCTTTGGTTTTAATGGAGTCCAAATGGACTTGTTTGATCCTAATATAGCCCAAATCGACTTTTTAGGTCATATAGGACCTAACTGGGCCAATTTGTACTTCTTTGGTCCTAATGGAGCCCAAATGGACTTGTTTGATACTAATATAGCCCAAATGGACTAGTCAGGTCATAAAGGACCTAACTTGGCCAATTTGTACTTCTTTGGTCCTATTGGAGCCCAAATGGACTTGTTTGATCCTAATAGATCCCAAATGGACTTTTTCGGTCATATAGGACCTAATTGGGCCAATTTGTACTTCTTTGGTCCTAATGGATCCCAAATGGACTTGTTTGACCCTAATAGAGCCCAAATGGACATGTTTGATCCTAATAGAGCCCAAATGGACTTGTTAGGTCATAAAGGACCTAATCTGTTCCAATTTGTACTTCTTTGGTCCGATTGGAGCCCAAATGGACTTGTTTGATCCTAATAGAGCCAAAATTGACTTTTGAGGTCTTATAGGACCTAACTGGGCCAATTTGTACGTCTTTGGTCCTAATGGAGCCCAAATGGACTTGTTTGATCCTAATAGAGCCCAAATGGACTTTTTAGGTCATATCGGACCTAACTGGGCCAAATTGTACTTCTTTGGTCCTATTGGAGCCCAAATGGACTTGTTTGATCCTAATAGAGCCCAACTGGACTTTTTTGGTCAAATAGGACCGAATTGGGCCAATTTGTACTTTGGTCCTATTGGAGCCCAAATGGACTTGTTTGATCCTAATAGAGCCAAAATGCACTTTTTAGGTCATATAGGACCTAACTGGGTCAATTTGCACTTCTTTGGTCCAATGGAGCCCAAATGGACTTGTTGGATCCTAATGGAGCCAAAATTCACTTTTTAGGTCATATAGGACCTAGCCGGGCCAATTTGTACTTCTTTGGTCCTATTGGAGCCCAAATGGACTTGTTTGATCCTAATAAAGCCCAAATGGACTTTTTAGGTCATATAGGACCTATCTGGGCCAATTTGTACTTCTTTGGTCCTAATGGAGCATAAATCGACTTGTTTGACCCTAATAGAGCCCAAATGGACTTGCTTGATCCTAATAGAGCCCAAATGGAGTTGTTAGGTCATATAGGACCTAACTGGGCCAATTTGTACTTCTTTGGTCCTATTGGAGCCCAAATGGACTTGTTTGATCCTAATAGAGCCCAAATGGACTTTTTAGGTCATATAGGACCTAACTGGGTCAATTTGTACTTCTTTGTACCTAATGGAGCCCAAATGGACTTGTTTGACCCTAATAGAGCCCAAATGGACTTGTTTGATCCTAATAGAGCCCAAATGGACTTATTAGGTCATAAAGGCCCTAACTGTGCCAATTTGTACTACTTTGATCCTATTGGAGCCCAAATGGACTTGTTTGATCCTAATAGAGCCCAAGTGGACTTTTTAGGTCATATAGGACCTAACTGGGCCAATTTGTACATCTTTGGTCCTAATGGAGCCCAAATGGACTTGTTTGATCCTAATAGAGCCCAAATCGACTTTTTAGGTCATATATGAACTAACAGGGCCAATTTGTACTTCTTTGGTCCTATTGGAGCCCAAATTGACTTGGTTGATCCTAATAGAGCCCAACTGGACATTTTAGGTCATATAGGACCTAATTGGGTCAATTTGTACTTCTTTCGTCCTATTGGATCCCAAATGGACTTGTTTGATCCTAATAGAGCCCAAATGGACTTTTTAGGTCCCCAATGGACTTGTTTGTTCCTAATAGATCCCAACTGGACATTTTAGGTCATATAGGACCTAACTGGGTCAATTTGTACTTCTTTGGTCCTATTGGAACCCAAATGGACTTGTTTGACCCTAATGGAGCCCAAATGGACATGTTTGATCCTAATAGAGCCCAAATGGACTTGTTTGGTCATAAAGGACCTAACTGTGCCAATTTGTACTTCTTTGGTCCTATTGGAGCCCAAATGGACTTGTTTGATCCTAATAGAGCCCAAATGGACTTTTGTGGTCATATAGGACCTAACTGGGCCAATTTGTACATCTTTGGTCCTAATGGAGCCCAAATGGACTTGTTTGATCCTAATAGAGCCCAAATGGACTTTTTCGGTCATATAGGACCTAATTGGGCCAATTTGTACTTCTTTGGTCCTAATGGATCCCAAATGGACTTGTTTGACCCTAATAGAGCCCAAATGGACATGTTTGATCCTAATAGAGCCCAAATGGACTTGTTAGGTCATAAAGGACCTAACTGTGCCAATTTGTACTTCTTTGGTCCTATTGGAGCCCAAATGGACTTGTTTGATCCTAATAGAGCCCCAATGGACTTTTGAGGTCATATAGGACCTAACTGGGCCAATTTGTACATCTTTGGTCCTAATGGAGCCCAAATGGACTTGTTTGATCCTAATAGAGCCAAAATGCACTTTTTAGGTCATATAGGACCTAACTGGGCCAATTTGCACTTCTTTGGTCCTATGGAGCCGAAATGGACTTGTTTGATCCTAATAGAGCCCAAATGGACTTTTTAGGTCATATAGGACCTAACGGAGCCATTTTGTACTTCTTTGGTCCTATTGGAGCCCAAACGGACTTGTTGGATCCTAATAGAGCCAAAATTCACTTTTTAGGTCATATAGGACCTAGCTGGGCCAATTTGTACTTCTTTGGTCCTATTGGATCCCAAATGGACTTGTTTGATCCTAATAGAGCCCAAATGGACTTTTTAGGTCATATAGGACCTATCTGGGCCAATTTGTACTTCTTTGGTCCTAATGGAGCCAAAATCGACTTGTTTGACCCTAATAGAGCCCAAATGGACTTGTTTGATCCTAATAGAGCCCAAATGGACTTGTTAGGTCATAAAGGACCTAACTGTGCCAATTTGTACTTCTTTGGTCCTATTGGAGCCCAAATGGACTTGTTTGATCCTAATAGAGCCCAAATGCACTTTTTAGGTCATATAGGACCTATCTGGGCCAATTTGTACTTCTTTGGTCCTATTGGAGCCCAAATGGACTTGTTTGATCCTAATAGAGCCCAAATGGAATTTTTAGGTCATATAGGACCTAACTGGGCCAATTTGTACTTCTTTGGTCCTAATGGAGCCCAAAGGGACTTGTTTGACCATAATAGAGCCCAAATGGACTTGTTTGATCCTAATAGAGCCCAAATGGACTTATTAGGTCATAAAGGACCTAACTGGGCCAATTTGTACTTCTTTGGTCCTATTGGAGCCCAAATGGACTTGTGGATCCTAATAGAGTCCCAATGGACTTTTTAGGTCATATAGGACCGAATTGGGCCAATTTGTACTTCTTTGGTCCTAATGGAGCCCAAATGGACTTGTTTGAACCTAATAGATCCCAAATGGACTTGTTAGGTCATAAAGGACCAAACTGTGCCAATTTGTACTTCTTTGGTCCTATTGGAGCCCAAATGGACTTGTTTGATCCTAATAGAGCCCAAGTGGACTTTTTAGGTCATATAGGACCTAATCGGCTAATTTGTACATCTTTGGTCCTAACGGAGCCCAAATGGACTTGTTTGATCCTAATATAGCCCAAATCGACTTTTTAGGTCATATAGGACCTAATGGGCCAATTTTTACTTCTTTGGTCCTAATGGAGCCCAAATGGACTTGTTTGATCCTAGTAGAGCCAAAATGCACTTTTTACGTCATATAGGACCCAACTGGGCCAATTTGTACTTCTTTGGTCCTATTGGAGCCCAAATGGACTTGTTTGATCCTAATAGATCCCAAATGGACTTTTTAGGTCATATAGGACCTATCTGGGCCAATTTGTACTTCTTTGGTCCTATTGGAGCCCAAATGGACTTGTTTGATCGTAATAGAGCCCAAATGGACTTTTTAGGTCATATAGGACCTAACTGGGCCAATTTGTACTTCTTTGGTCCAATTGGAGCCCAAATGGACTTGTTTGATCCTAATAGAGCCAAAATGGACTTGTTTGATCCTAATAGAGCCCAAATGGACTTGTTCGGTCATAAAGGACCTAACTGTACCATTTTGTACTTCTTTGGTCCTGCTGGAGCCCAAATGGACTTGTTTGATCCTAATAGAGCCCAAATGGACTTTTTAGGTCGTATAGGACCTAATTGGGCCAATTTGTACTTCTTTGGTCCTAATGGAGCCCAAATGGACTTGTTTGATCCTAATAGATCCCAAATGGACTTGTTTGATCCTAATAGAGCCCAAATGGACTTGTTAGGTCATAAAGGACCTAACTGTGCCAATTTGTACTTCTTTGGTCCTATTGGAGCCCAAATGGACTTGTTTGATCCTAATAGAGCCAAAATGCACTTTTAAGGTCATTTAGGACCTAACTGGGCCAATTTGTACTTCTTTGGTCCTATTGGAGCCCAAATGGACTTGTTTGACCCTAATAGAGCCCAAATGCAATTTTTAGGTCATATAGGACCTAACTGGGCCAATTTGTACTTCTTTGGTCCTATTGTAGCCCAAATGGACTTGTTTGATCCTAATAGAGCCCAAATGGACTTTTTAGGTCGTATAGGACCTAACTGGGCCAATTTGTACTTCTTTGGTCCTATTGGATCCCAAGTGGACTTGTGTGATCCTAATAGAGCCCAAATGCACTTTTTAGGTCATATAGGACCTAACTGGGCCAATTTGTACTTCTTTGGTCCTATTGTAGCCCAAATGGACTTGTTTGATCCTAATAGAGCCCAAATGGACTTTTTAGGTCATATAGGACCTAACTGGGCCAATTTGTACTTCTTTGGTCCTAATGGAGCCCAAATGGACTTGTTTGACCTTAATAGAGCCCAAATGGACTTGTTTGATCCTAATAGAGCCCAAATGGACTTGTTAGGTCATAAAGGACCTAACTGTGCCAATTTGTACTTCTTTGGTCCTATTGGAGCCCAAATGGACTTGTTTGATCCTAATAGAGCCCAAATGGACTTTTTAGGTCATATAGGACCTAATTGGGCCAATTTGTTCTTCTTTGGTCCTAATGGAGCCCAAACGGACTTGTTTCACCCTAATAGATCCCAAATGGACTTGTTTGATCCTAATAGAGCCCAAATGGACTTGTCAGGTCATAAAGGACCTAACTGTGCCAATTTGTATTTCTTTGGTCCTATTGGAGGCCAAATGGACTTGTTTGATCCTAATATAGCCCAAATCGACTTTTTAGGTCATATAGGACCTAACTGGGCCAATTTGTACTTCTTTGGTCCTAATGGAGCCCAAATGGACTTGTTTGATACTAATATAGCCCAAATGGACTAGTCAGGTCATAAAGGACCTAACTTGGCCAATTTGTACTTCTTTGGTCCTATTGGAGCCCAAATGGACTTGTTTGATCCTAATAGATCCCAAATGGACTTTTTCGGTCATATAGGACCTAATTGGGCCAATTTGTACTTCTTTGGTCCTAATGGATCCCAAATGGACTTGTTTGACCCTAATAGAGCCCAAATGGACATGTTTGATCCTAATAGAGCCCAAATGGACTTGTTAGGTCATAAAGGACCTAACTGTGCCAATTTGTACTTCTTTGGTCCGATTGGAGCCCAAATGGACTTGTTTGATCCTAATAGAGCCAAAATTGACTTTTGAGGTCTTATAGGACCTAATCTGGGCCAATTTGTACGTCTTTGGTCCTAATGGAGCCCAAATGGACTTGTTTGATCCTAATAGAGCCCAAATGGACTTTTTAGGTCATATCGGACCTAACTGGGCCAAATTGTACTTCTTTGGTCCTATTGGAGCCCAAATGGACTTGTTTGATCCTAATAGAGCCCAACTGGACTTTTTTGGTCAAATAGGACCGAATTGGGCCAATTTGTACTTTGGTCCTATTGGAGCCCAAATGGACTTGTTTGATCCTAATAGAGCCAAAATGCACTTTTTAGGTCATATAGGACCTAACTGGGTCAATTTGCACTTCTTTGGTCCAATGGAGCCCAAATGGACTTGTTGGATCCTAATGGAGCCAAAATTCACTTTTTAGGTCATATAGGACCTAGCCGGGCCAATTTGTACTTCTTTGGTCCTATTGGAGCCCAAATGGACTTGTTTGATCCTAATAAAGCCCAAATGGACTTTTTAGGTCATATAGGACCTATCTGGGCCAATTTGTACTTCTTTGGTCCTAATGGAGCATAAATCGACTTGTTTGACCCTAATAGAGCCCAAATGGACTTGCTTGATCCTAATAGAGCCCAAATGGAGTTGTTAGGTCATATAGGACCTAACTGGGCCAATTTGTACTTCTTTGGTCCTATTGGAGCCCAAATGGACTTGTTTGATCCTAATAGAGCCCAAATGGACTTTTTAGGTCATATAGGACCTAACTGGGTCAATTTGTACTTCTTTGTACCTAATGGAGCCCAAATGGACTTGTTTGACCCTAATAGAGCCCAAATGGACTTGTTTGATCCTAATAGAGCCCAAATGGACTTATTAGGTCATAAAGGCCCTAACTGTGCCAATTTGTACTACTTTGATCCTATTGGAGCCCAAATGGACTTGTTTGATCCTAATAGAGCCCAAGTGGACTTTTTAGGTCATATAGGACCTAACTGGGCCAATTTGTACATCTTTGGTCCTAATGGAGCCCAAATGGACTTGTTTGATCCTAATAGAGCCCAAATCGACTTTTTAGGTCATATATGAACTAACAGGGCCAATTTGTACTTCTTTGGTCCTATTGGAGCCCAAATTGACTTGGTTGATCCTAATAGAGCCCAACTGGACATTTTAGGTCATATAGGACCTAATTGGGTCAATTTGTACTTCTTTCGTCCTATTGGATCCCAAATGGACTTGTTTGATCCTAATAGAGCCCAAATGGACTTTTTAGGTCCCCAATGGACTTGTTTGTTCCTAATAGATCCCAACTGGACATTTTAGGTCATATAGGACCTAACTGGGCCAATTTGTACTTCTTTGGTCCTATTGGAACCCAAATGGACTTGTTTGACCCTAATAGAGCCCAAATGGACATGTTTGATCCTAATAGAGCCCAAATGGACTTGTTTGGTCATAAAGGACCTAACTGTGCCAATTTGTACTTCTTTGGTCCTATTGGAGCCCAAATGGACTTGTTTGATCCTAATAGAGCCCAAATGGACTTTTGTGGTCATATAGGACCTAACTGGGCCAATTTGTACATCTTTGGTCCTAATGGAGCCCAAATGGACTTGTTTGATCCTAATAGAGCCCAAATGGACTTTTTCGGTCATATAGGACCTAATTGGGCCAATTTGTACTTCTTTGGTCCTAATGGATCCCAAATGGACTTGTTTGACCCTAATAGAGCCCAAATGGACATGTTTGATCCTAATAGAGCCCAAATGGACTTGTTAGGTCATAAAGGACCTAACTGTGCCAATTTGTACTTCTTTGGTCCTATTGGAGCCCAAATGGACTTGTTTGATCCTAATAGAGCCCCAATGGACTTTTGAGGTCATATAGGACCTAACTGGCCCAATTTGTACATCTTTGGTCCTAATGGAGCCCAAATGGACTTGTTTGATCCTAATAGAGCCAAAATGCACTTTTTAGGTCATATAGGACCTAACTGGGCCAATTTGCACTTCTTTGGTCCTATGGAGCCGAAATGGACTTGTTTGATCCTAATAGAGCCCAAATGGACTTTTTAGGTCATATAGGACCTAACGGAGCCATTTTGTACTTCTTTGGTCCTATTGGAGCCCAAACGGACTTGTTGGATCCTAATAGAGCCAAAATTCACTTTTTAGGTCATATAGGACCTAGCTGGGCCAATTTGTACTTCTTTGGTCCTATTGGATCCCAAATGGACTTGTTTGATCCTAATAGAGCCCAAATGGACTTTTTAGGTCATATAGGACCTATCTGGGCCAATTTGTACTTCTTTGGTCCTAATGGAGCCAAAATCGACTTGTTTGACCCTAATAGAGCCCAAATGGACTTGTTTGATCCTAATAGAGCCCAAATGGACTTGTTAGGTCATAAAGGACCTAACTGTGCCAATTTGTACTTCTTTGGTCCTATTGGAGCCCAAATGGACTTGTTTGATCCTAATAGAGCCCAAATGCACTTTTTAGGTCATATAGGACCTAACTGGGCCAATTTGTACTTCTTTGGTCCTATTGGAGCCCAAATGGACTTGTTTGATCCTAATAGAGCCCAAATGGAATTTTTAGGTCATATAGGACCTAACTGGGCCAATTTGTACTTCTTTGGTCCTAATGGAGCCCAAAGGGACTTGTTTGACCATAATAGAGCCCAAATGGACTTGTTTGATCCTAATAGAGCCCAAATGGACTTATTAGGTCATAAAGGACCTAACTGGGCCAATTTGTACTTCTTTGGTCCTATTGGAGCCCAAATGGACTTGTGGATCCTAATAGAGTCCCAATGGACTTTTTAGGTCATATAGGACCGAATTGGGCCAATTTGTACTTCTTTGGTCCTAATGGAGCCCAAATGGACTTGTTTGAACCTAATAGATCCCAAATGGACTTGTTAGGTCATAAAGGACCAAACTGTGCCAATTTGTACTTCTTTGGTCCTATTGGAGCCCAAATGGACTTGTTTGATCCTAATAGAGCCCAAGTGGACTTTTTAGGTCATATAGGACCTAACTGGGCCAATTTGTACATCTTTGGTCCTAACGGAGCCCAAATGGACTTGTTTGATCCTAATATAGCCCAAATCGACTTTTTAGGTCATATAGGACCTAACTGGGCCAATTTGTACTTCTTTGGTCCTAATGGAGCCCAAATGGACTTGTTTGATCCTAGTAGAGCCAAAATGCACTTTTTACGTCATATAGGACCCAACTGGGCCAATTTGTACTTCTTTGGTCCTATTGGAGCCCAAATGGACTTGTTTGATCCTAATAGATCCCAAATGGACTTTTTAGGTCATATAGGACCTATCTGGGCCAATTTGTACTTCTTTGGTCCTATTGGAGCCCAAATGGACTTGTTTGATCGTAATAGAGCCCAAATGGACTTTTTAGGTCATATAGGACCTAACTGGGCCAATTTGTACTTCTTTGGTCCAATTGGAGCCCAAATGGACTTGTTTGATCCTAATAGAGCCAAAATGGACTTGTTTGATCCTAATAGAGCCCAAATGGACTTGTTCGGTCATAAAGGACCTAACTGTACCATTTTGTACTTCTTTGGTCCTGCTGGAGCCCAAATGGACTTGTTTGATCCTAATAGAGCCCAAATGGACTTTTTAGGTCGTATAGGACCTAATTGGGCCAATTTGTACTTCTTTGGTCCTAATGGAGCCCAAATGGACTTGTTTGATCCTAATAGATCCCAAATGGACTTGTTTGATCCTAATAGAGCCCAAATGGACTTGTTAGGTCATAAAGGACCTAACTGTGCCAATTTGTACTTCTTTGGTCCTATTGGAGCCCAAATGGACTTGTTTGATCCTAATAGAGCCAAAATGCACTTTTAAGGTCATTTAGGACCTAACTGGGCCAATTTGTACTTCTTTGGTCCTATTGGAGCCCAAATGGACTTGTTTGACCCTAATAGAGCCCAAATGCAATTTTTAGGTCATATAGGACCTAACTGGGCCAATTTGTACTTCTTTGGTCCTATTGTAGCCCAAATGGACTTGTTTGATCCTAATAGAGCCCAAATGGACTTTTTAGGTCGTATAGGACCTAACTGGGCCAATTTGTACTTCTTTGGTCCTATTGGATCCCAAGTGGACTTGTGTGATCCTAATAGAGCCCAAATGCACTTTTTAGGTCATATAGGACCTAACTGGGCCAATTTGTACTTCTTTGGTCCTATTGTAGCCCAAATGGACTTGTTTGATCCTAATAGAGCCCAAATGGACTTTTTAGGTCATATAGGACCTAACTGGGCCAATTTGTACTTCTTTGGTCCTAATGGAGCCCAAATGGACTTGTTTGACCTTAATAGAGCCCAAATGGACTTGTTTGATCCTAATAGAGCCCAAATGGACTTGTTAGGTCATAAAGGACCTAACTGTGTCAATTTGTACTTCTTTGGTCCTATTGGAGCCCAAATGGACTTGTTTGATCCTAATAGAGCCCAAATGGACTTTTTAGGTCATATAGGACCTAATTGGGCCAATTTGTTCTTCTTTGGTCCTAATGGAGCCCAAACGGACTTGTTTGACCCTAATAGATCCCAAATGGACTTGTTTGATCCTAATAGAGCCCAAATGGACTTGTCAGGTCATAAAGGACCTAACTGTGCCAATTTGTATTTCTTTGGTCCTATTGGAGGCCAAATGGACTTGTTTGATCCTAATAGAGCCCAAATGGACATTGTAGGTCATATATGACCTAACTAGGCCAATTTCTACATCTTTGGTCCTAATGGAGCCCAAATGGACTTGTTTGATCCTAATAGAGGACAAATGGACTTTTTAGGTCATATAGGACCTAACTGGGCCAATTTGTACATCTTTGGTCCTATTGGAGCCCAATTGGACTTGTTTGATCCTAATAGAGCCAAAATGCACTTTTTAGGTCATATAGGACCTAACTGGGCCAATATGTACTTCTTTGGTCCTAATGGAGCCCAAATGGACTTGTTTGACACTAATAGAGCCCAAATGGACTTGTTTGATCCTAATATAGCCCAAATGGACTTGTTAGGTCATAAAGGACCTAACTGTGCCAATTTGTACTTCTTTGGTCCTATTGGAGCCCAAATGGACTTGTTTGATCCTAATAGAGCCCAACTGGACATTTTAGGTCATATAGGACCTAACTGAGCCAATTTGTTCTTCTTTGGTCCTATTGGAGCCCAAATGGACTTGTTTGATCCTAATAGAGCCCAAATGGACTTTTTAGGTCATATAGCACCTAACTGGGCCAATTTGTACTTCTCTGGTCCTATTGGAGCCCAAATGGACTTGTTTGATCCTAATAGAGCTCATATGGACTTTTTTGATCATAATAGAGCCCAAATGGACTTGTTAGGTCATAAAGGACCTAACTGTGCCAATTTGTACTTCTTTGGTCCTATTGGAGCCCAAATGGACTTGTTTGATCCTAATAGAGCCCAAATGGACATGTTAGGTCATATATTACCTAACTGGACCAATTTGTACATCTTTGGTTCTAATGGAGCCCAAATGGACTTGTTTGATCCTAATATAGCCCATATCGACTTTTTAGGTCATATAGGACCTAAATGGGCCAATTTGTACTTCTTTGGTCCTATTGGAGCCCAAATTGACTTGTTTGATCCTAATAGAGCCCAACTGGACATTTTAGGTCATATAGGACCTAATTGGGCCAATTTGTACTTCTTTGGTCCTATTGGAGCCCAAATGGACTTGTTTGATCCTAATAGAGCCCAAATGGACTTTTTAGGTCATATAGGACCTAACTGGGTCAATATATACTTCTTTGGTCCTATTGGAGCCCAAATGGACTTGTTTGATCCTAATAGAGCCAAAATGCACTTTTTAGGTCATATAGGACCTAACTAGGCCAATTTGTAGTTCTTTGGTCCTATTGGAACCCAAATGGACTTGTTTGATCCTAATAGAGCCCAAATGGACTTTTTAGGTCATATAGTACCTAACTGGGCCAATTTGTACTTCTTTGGTCCTATTGGAGCCCAAATGGACTTGTTTGATCCTAATAGAGCCCAAATGCACATTTTAAGTCATATAGGACCTAACTGGGCCAATTTGTACTTCTTTGGTCCTATTGGAGCCCAAATGGACTTGTTTGATCCTAATAGAGCCCAAATGGACTTTTTTGGTCATATAGGACCTAACTGGGCCAATTTGTAATTCTTTGGTCCTAATGGAGCCCAAATGGACTTGTTTGACCCTAATAGAGCCCAAATGGACTTGTTTGATCCTAATAGAGTCCAAATGGACTTTTTAGGTGATATAGGACCTATCTGGGCCAATTTGTACTTCTTTGGTCCTATTGGAGCCCAAATGGACTTGTTTGATCCTAATAGAGCCCAAATGCACTTTTTAGGTCATATAGGACCTAACTGGGTCAATTTGTACTTCTTTAGTCCTATTGGAGCCCAAATGGACTTGTTTGATACTAATAGAGCCCAAATGGACTTTTTAGGTCATATAGGACCTAACTGGGCCAATTTGTACTTCTTTGGTCCTAATGGAGCCCAAATGGACTTGTTTGACCCTAATAGAGCCCAAATGGACTTGTTTGATCCTAATAGATCCCAAATGGACTTGTTAGGTCATAAAGGACCTAACTGTGTCAATTTGTACTTCTTTGGTCCTATTGGAGCCCAAATGGACTTGTTTGATCCTAATAGAGCCCAAATGCACTTGTTAGGTCATATAGGACCTAACTGGGTCAATTTGTACTTCTTTGGTCCTAATGGAGCCCAAATGGACTTGTTTGATCCTAATAGAGCCCAACTGGACATTTTAGGTCATATAGGACCTAACTGGGTCAATTTGTACTTCTTTGGTCCTAATGGAGCCCAAATGGACTTGTTTGACCCTAATAGAGCCCAAATGGACTTGTTTGATCCTAATAGATCCCAAATGGACTTGTTAGGTCATAAAGGACCTAACTGTGTCAATTTGTACTTCTTTGGTCCTATTGGAGCCCAAATGGACTTGTTTGATCCTAATAGAGCCCAAATGCACTTGTTAGGTCATATAGGACCTAACTGGGTCAATTTGTACTTCTTTGGTCCTAATGGAGCCCAAATGGACTTGTTTGATCCTAATAGAGCCCAACTGGACATTTTAGGTCATATAGGACCTAACTGGGTCAATTTGTACTTCTTTGGTCCTAATGGAGCCCAAATGGACTTGTTTGACCGTAATAGAGCCCAAATGGACTTGTTTGATCGTAATAGAGCCCAATGGAATTTTTTGGTCATATAGGACCTAACTTGGCCAATTTGTACTTCTTTGGTCCTATTGGAGCCCAAATGGACTTGTTTGATCCTAATAGAGTCCAAATGGACTTTTTAGGTGATATAGGACCTATCTGGGCCAATTTGAACTTCTTTGGTCCTAATGGAGCCCAAATGGACTTGTTTGACCCTAATAGAGCCCAAATGGAGTTGTTTGATCCTAATAGAGCCCAAATGGACTTGTTAGGTCGTAAAGGATCTAACTGTGCCAATTTGTACTTCTTTGGTCCTATTAGAGCCCAAATGGACTTGTTTGTTCCTAATAGAGCCCAAATGGACTTTTTAGGTCATATAGGACCTAATTGGGCCAATTTATACTTCTTTGGTCCTAATGGAGCTCAAATGGACTTGTTTGACCCTAATAGATCCCAAATGGACTTGTTTGATCCTAATAGAGCCCAAATGGACTTGTTAGGTCATAAAGGACCTAACTGTGCCAATTTGTACTTCTTTGGTCCTATTGGAGCCCAAATGGACTTGTTTGATCCTAATAGAGCCCAAATGGACATTTTAGGTCATATATGACATAACTGGGCCAATTTGTACTTCTTTGGTCCTATTGGAGCCCAAATGGACTTGTTTGATCCTAATAGAGCCAAAATGGACTTTTTAGGTGATATAGGACCTATCTGGGCCAATTTGTACTTCTTTTGTCCTATTAGAGCCCAAATGGACTTGTTTGATCCTAATAGATCCCAAATGCACTTTTTAGGTCATATAGGACCTAACTGGGCCAATTTGTACTTCTTTTGTGCTATTGTAGCCCAAATGGACTTGTTTGATCCTAATAGAGCCCAAATGGACTTTTTAGGTCATATAGGACCTAACTGGGCAAATTTGTACTTCTTTGGTCCTAATGGAGCCCAAATGGACTTGTTTGACCCTAATAGAGCCCAAATGGACTTGTTTGATCCTAATAGAGCCCAATTGGACTTGTTAGGTCATAAAGGATCTAACTGTGCCAATTTGTACTTCTTTGGTCCTATTGGAGCCCAAATGGACTTGTTTGATCCTAATAGAGCCCAAATGGACTTTTTAGGTCATATAGGACCTAATTGGGCCAATTTGTACTTTTTGGTCCTAATGGAGCTCAAATGGACTTGTTTGACCTAATAGATCCCAAATGGACTTGTTTGATCCTAATAGAGAATGGAATTTTTGGTATATGGATATTGATTTGTATTTTGGTTATTGGAATGGTTGTTTGATCTAATAGAGTCAAATGGACTTTTTGGTGATATGGATTTGGTTTGATTTTTGGTCTAATGGGCCAAATGGCTTGTTTGACCTAATAGGCCCAAATGGGTTGTTTGATCTTGATCCAAATGTTGTTGGTGGGTCTAATGTGAATTTGTTTTTTGTCCTATTGGCAAATGGACTTGTTTGATCCTAATAGAGCCCAAATGGACTTTTTAGGTCATATAGGACCTAATTGGGCCAATTTGTACTTCTTTGGTCCTAATGGAGCTCAAATGGACTTGTTTGACCCTAATAGATCCCAAATGGACTTGTTTGATCCTAATAGAGCCCAAATGGACTTGTTAGGTCATAAAGGACCTAACTGTGCCAATTTGTACTTCTTTGGTCCTATTGGAGCCCAAATGGACTTGTTTGATCCTAATAGAGCCCAAATGGACATTTTAGGTCATATATGACATAACTGGGCCAATTTGTACTTCTTTGGTCCCATTGGAGCCCAAATGGACTTGTTTGATCCTAATAGAGCCCAAATGGACTTTTTAGGTGATATAGGACCTATCTGGGCCAATTTGTACTTCTTTTGTCCTATTAGAGCCCAAATGGACTTGTTTGATCCTAATAGATCCCAAATGCACTTTTTAGGTCATATAGGACCTAATGGGCCAATTTGTACTTCTTTTGTGCTATTGTAGCCCAAATGGACTTGTTTGATCCTAATAGAGCCCAAATGGACTTTTTAGGTCATATAGGACCTAAATGGGCAAATTTGTACTTCTTTGGTCCTAATGGAGCCCAAATGGACTTGTTTGACCCTAATAGAGCCCAAATGGACTTGTTTGATCCTAATAGAGCCCAATTGGACTTGTTAGGTCATAAAGGATCTAACTGTGCAATTTGTACTTCTTTGGTCCTATTGGAGCCCAAATGGACTTGTTTGATCCTAATAGAGCCCAAATGGACTTTTTAGGTCATATAGGACCTAATTGGGCCAATTTGTACTTCTTTGGTCCTAATGGAGCTCAAATGGACTTGTTTGACCTAATAGATCCCAAATGGACTTGTTTGATCTAATAGAGCCCAATGGACTTGTTGGTCATAGGACCTAATGTGAATTTGTATTTTTGGTCTATTAGAGCCCAAATGGACTTGTTTGATCCTAATAGATCCCAAATGCACTTTTTAGGTCATATAGGACCTAATGGGCCAATTTGTACTTCTTTTGTGCTATTGTAGCCAAATGGACTTGTTTGATCCTAATAGAGCCCAAATGGACTTTTAGGTCATATAGGACCTAACTGGGCCAATTTGTACTTCTTTGGTCCTAATGGAGCCCAAATGGACTTGTTTGACCCTAATAGAGCCCAAATGGACTTGTTTGATCCTAATAGAGCCCAATTGGACTTGTTAGGTCATAAAGGATCTAACTGTGCCAATTTGTACTTCTTTGGTCCTATTGGAGCCCAAATGGACTTGTTTGATCCTAATAGAGCCCAAATGGACTTTTTAGGTCATATAGGACCTAATTGGGCCAATTTGTACTTCTTTGGTCCTAATGGAGCTCAAATGGACTTGTTTGACCCTAATAGATCCCAAATGGACTTGTTTGATCCTAATAGAGCCCAATGGAATTTTTTGGTCATATAGGACCTAACTTGGCCAATTTGTACTTCTTTGGTCCTATTGGAGCCCAAATGGACTTGTTTGATCCTAATAGAGTCCAAATGGACTTTTTAGGTGATATAGGACCTATCTGGGCCAATTTGAACTTCTTTGGTCCTAATGGAGCCCAAATGGACTTGTTTGACCCTAATAGAGCCCAAATGGAGTTGTTTGATCCTAATAGATCCCAAATGGACTTGTTAGGTCGTAAAGGATCTAACTGTGCCAATTTGTACTTCTTTGGTCCTATTAGAGCCCAAATGGACTTGTTTGATCCTAATAGAGCCCAAATGGACTTTTTAGGTCATATAGGACCTAATTGGGCCAATTTGTACTTCTTTGGTCCTAATGGAGCTCAAATGGACTTGTTTGACCCTAATAGATCCCAAATGGACTTGTTTGATCCTAATAGAGCCCAAATGGACTTGTTAGGTCATAAAGGACCTAACTGTGCCAATTTGTACTTCTTTGGTCCTATTGGAGCCCAAATGGACTTGTTTGATCCTAATAGAGCCCAAATGGACATTTTAGGTCATATATGACATAACTGGGCCAATTTGTACTTCTTTGGTCCTATTGGAGCCCAAATGGACTTGTTTGATCCTAATAGAGCCCAAATGGACTTTTTAGGTGATATAGGACCTATCTGGGCCAATTTGTACTTCTTTTGTCCTATTAGAGCCCAAATGGACTTGTTTGATCCTAATAGATCCCAAATGCACTTTTTAGGTCATATAGGACCTAACTGGGCCAATTTGTACTTCTTTTGTGCTATTGTAGCCCAAATGGACTTGTTTGATCCTAATAGAGCCCAAATGGACTTTTTAGGTCATATAGGACCTAAATGGGCAAATTTGTACTTCTTTGGTCCTAATGGAGCCCAAATGGACTTGTTTGACCCTAATAGAGCCCAAATGGACTTGTTTGATCCTAATAGAGCCCAATTGGACTTGTTAGGTCATAAAGGATCTAACTGTGCCAATTTGTACTTCTTTGGTCCTATTGGAGCCCAAATGGACTTGTTTGATCCTAATAGAGCCCAAATGGACTTTTTAGGTCATATAGGACCTAATTGGGCCAATTTGTACTTCTTTGGTCCTAATGGAGCTCAAATGGACTTGTTCGACCCTAATAGATCCCAAATGGACTTGTTTGATCCTAATAGAGCCCAAATGGACTTGTTAGGTCATAAAGGACCTAACTGTGCCAATTTGTACTTCTTTGGTCCTATTAGAGCCCAAATGGACTTGTTTGATCCTAATAGATCCCAAATGCACTTTTTAGGTCATATAGGACCTAATGGGCCAATTTGTACTTCTTTTGTGCTATTGTAGCCCAAATGGACTTGTTTGATCCTAATAGAGCCCAAATGGACTTTTTAGGTCATATAGGACCTAACTGGGCCAATTTGTACTTCTTTGGTCCTAATGGAGCCCAAATGGACTTGTTTGACCCTAATAGAGCCCAAATGGACTTGTTTGATCCTAATAGAGCCCAATTGGACTTGTTAGGTCATAAAGGATCTAACTGTGCCAATTTGTACTTCTTTGGTCCTATTGGAGCCCAAATGGACTTGTTTGATCCTAATAGAGCCCAAATGGACTTTTTAGGTCATATAGGACCTAATTGGGCCAATTTGTACTTCTTTGGTCCTAATGGAGCTCAAATGGACTTGTTTGACCCTAATAGATCCCAAATGGACTTGTTTGATCCTAATAGAGCCCAAATGGACTTGTTAGGTCATAAAGGACCTAACTGTGCCAATTTGTACTTCTTTGGTCCTATTGGAGCCCAAATGGACATGTTTGATCCTAATAGAGCCCAAATGGACCTTTTAGGTCATATATGAACTAACTGGGCCAATTTGTACTTCTTTTGTCCTATTGGAGGCCAAATGGACTTGTTTGATCCTAATAGAGCCCAAATGGACTTTTTAGGTAATATAGGACCTAACTGGGTCAATTTGTACTTCTTTGGTCCTATTGGAGCCCAAATGGACTTGTTTGATCCTAATAGAGCCCAAATGGACTTTTTTGATCCTAATAGAGCCCAAATGGACTTGTTAGGTCATAAAGGACCTAACTATGCCAATTTGTACTTCTTTGGTCCTATTGGAGCCCAAATGGACTTGTTTGTTCCTAATAGAGCCCAAAAGGACATTTTAGGTCATATATGACCTAACTGGACCAATTTGTACATCTTTGGTTTTAATGGAGTCCAAATGGACTTGTTTGATCCTAATATAGCCCAAATCGACTTTTTAGGTCATATAGGACCTAACTGGGCCAATTTGTACTTCTTTGGTCCTAATGGAGCCCAAATGGACTTGTTTGATACTAATATAGCCCAAATGGACTAGTCAGGTCATAAAGGACCTAACTTGGCCAATTTGTACTTCTTTGGTCCTATTGGAGCCCAAATGGACTTGTTTGATCCTAATAGATCCCAAATGGACTTTTTCGGTCATATAGGACCTAATTGGGCCAATTTGTACTTCTTTGGTCCTAATGGATCCCAAATGGACTTGTTTGACCCTAATAGAGCCCAAATGGACATGTTTGATCCTAATAGAGCCCAAATGGACTTGTTAGGTCATAAAGGACCTAACTGTGCCAATTTGTACTTCTTTGGTCCGATTGGAGCCCAAATGGACTTGTTTGATCCTAATAGAGCCAAAATTGACTTTTGAGGTCTTATAGGACCTAACTGGGCCAATTTGTACGTCTTTGGTCCTAATGGAGCCCAAATGGACTTGTTTGATCCTAATAGAGCCCAAATGGACTTTTTAGGTCATATCGGACCTAACTAGGCCAAATTGTACTTCTTTGGTCCTATTGGAGCCAAAATGGACTTGTTTGATCCTAATAGAGCCCAACTGGACTTTTTTGGTCAAATAGGACCTAATTGGGCCAATTTGTACTGTGGTCCTATTGGAGCCCAAATGGACTTGTTTGATCCTAATAGAGCCAAAATGCACTTTTTAGGTCATATAGGACCTAACTGGGTCAATTTGCACTTCTTTGGTCCAATGGAGCCCAAATGGACTTGTTGGATCCTAATGGAGCCAAAATTCACTTTTTAGGTCATATAGGACCTAGCCGGGCCAATTTGTACTTCTTTGGTCCTATTGGAGCCCAAATGGACTTGTTTGATCCTAATAAAGCCCAAATGGACTTTTTAGGTCATATAGGACCTATCTGGGCCAATTTGTACTTCTTTGGTCCTAATGGAGCATAAATCGACTTGTTTGACCCTAATAGAGCCCAAATGGACTTGTTTGATCCTAATAGAGCCCAAATGGAGTTGTTAGGTCATAAAGGACCTAATTGTGCCAATTTGTACTTCTTTGGTCCTATTGGAGCCCAAATGGACTTGTTTGATCCTAATAGAGCCCAAATGGACTTTTTAGGTCATATAGGACCTAACTGGGTCAATTTGTACTTCTTTGTACCTAATGGAGCCCAAATGGACTTGTTTGACCCTAATAGAGCCCAAATGGACTTGTTTGATCCTAATAGAGCCCAAATGGACTTATTAGGTCATAAAGGAACTAACTGTGCCAATTTGTACTACTTTGATCCTATTGGAGCCCAAATGGACTTGTTTGATCCTAATAGAGCCCAAGTGGACTTTTTAGGTCATATAGGACCTAACTGGGCCAATTTGTACATCTTTGGTCCTAATGGAGCCCAAATGGACTTGTTTGATCCTAATAGAGCCCAAATCGACTTTTTAGGTCATATATGAACTAACAGGGCCAATTTGTACTTCTTTGGTCCTATTGGAGCCCAAATTGACTTGGTTGATCCTAATAGAGCCCAACTGGACATTTTAGGTCATATAGGACCTAATTGGGTCAATTTGTACTTCTTTCGTCCTATTGGATCCCAAATGGACTTGTTTGATCCTAATAGAGCCCAAATGGACTTTTTAGGTCCCCAATGGACTTGTTTGTTCCTAATAGATCCCAACTGGACATTTTAGGTCATATAGGACCTAACTGGGCCAATTTGTACTTCTTTGGTCCTATTGGAACCCAAATGGACTTGTTTGACCCTAATAGAGCCCAAATGGACATGTTTGATCCTAATAGAGCCCAAATGGACTTGTTTGGTCATAAAGGACCTAACTGTGCCAATTTGTACTTCTTTGGTCCTATTGGAGCCCAAATGGACTTGTTTGATCCTAATAGAGCCCAAATGGACTTTTGTGGTCATATAGGACCTAACTGGGCCAATTTGTACATCTTTGGTCCTAATGGAGCCCAAATGGACTTGTTTGATCCTAATAGAGCCCAAATGGACTTTTTCGGTCATATAGGACCTAATTGGGCCAATTTGTACTTCTTTGGTCCTAATGGATCCCAAATGGACTTGTTTGACCCTAATAGAGCCCAAATGGACATGTTTGATCCTAATAGAGCCCAAATGGACTTGTTAGGTCATAAAGGACCTAACTGTGCCAATTTGTACTTCTTTGGTCCTATTGGAGCCCAAATGGACTTGTTTGATCCTAATAGAGCCCCAATGGACTTTTGAGGTCATATAGGACCTAACTGGGCGATGTTGTACATCTGTGGTCCTAATGGAGCCCAAATGGACTTGTTTGATCCTAATAGAGCCAAAATGCACTTTTTAGGTCATATAGGACCTAACTGGGCCAATTTGCACTTCTTTGGTCCTATGGAGCCGAAATGGACTTGTTTGATCCTAATAGAGCCCAAATGGACTTTTTAGGTCATATAGGACCTAACGGAGCCATTTTGTACTTCTTTGGTCCTATTGGAGCCCAAACGGACTTGTTGGATCCTAATAGAGCCAAAATTCACTTTTTAGGTCATATAGGACCTATCAGTGCCTATTTTTACTTCTTTGGTCCTATTGGATCCCAAATGGACTTGTTTGATCCTAATAGAGCCCAAATGGACTTTTTAGGTCATATAGGACCTATCTGGGCCAATTTGTACTTCTTTGGTCCTAATGGAGCCAAAATCGACTTGTTTGACCCTAATAGAGCCCAAATGGACTTGTTTGATCCTAATAGAGCCCAAATGGACTTGTTAGGTCATAAAGGACCTAACTGTGCCAATTTGTACTTCTTTGGTCCTATTGGAGCCCAAATGGACTTGTTTGATCCTAATAGAGCCCAAATGCACTTTTTAGGTCATATAGGACCTAATCTGGGCCAATTTGTACTTCTTTGGTCCTATTGGAGCCCAAATGGACTTGTTTGATCCTAATAGAGCCCAAATGGAATTTTTAGGTCATATAGGACCTAACTGGGCCAATTTGTACTTCTTTGGTCCTAATGGAGCCCAAAGGGACTTGTTTGACCATAATAGAGCCCAAATGGACTTGTTTGATCCTAATAGAGCCCAAATGGACTTATTAGGTCATAAAGGACCTAACTGGGCCAATTTGTACTTCTTTGGTCCTATTGGAGCCCAAATGGACTTGTGGATCCTAATAGAGTCCCAATGGACTTTTTAGGTCATATAGGACCGAATTGGGCCAATTTGTACTTCTTTGGTCCTAATGGAGCCCAAATGGACTTGTTTGAACCTAATAGATCCCAAATGGACTTGTTAGGTCATAAAGGACCAAACTGTGCCAATTTGTACTTCTTTGGTCCTATTGGAGCCCAAATGGACTTGTTTGATCCTAATAGAGCCCAAGTGGACTTTTTAGGTCATATAGGACCTAACTGGGCCAATTTGTACATCTTTGGTCCTAACGGAGCCCAAATGGACTTGTTTGATCCTAATATAGCCCAAATCGACTTTTTAGGTCATATAGGACCTAACTGGGCCAATTTGTACTTCTTTGGTCCTATTGGAGCCCAAATGGACTTGTTTGATCCTAATAGAGCCCAAATGGACTTTTTAGGTGATATAGGACCTATCTGGGCCAATTTGTACTTCTTTGGTCCTATTGGAGCCCAAATGGACTTGTTTGATCCTAATAGATCCCAAATGCACTTTTTAGGTCATATAGGACCTAACTGGGCCAATTTGTACTTCTTTTGTCCTATTGTAGCCCAAATGGACTTGTTTGATCCTAATAGAGCCCAAATGGACTTTTTAGGTCATATAGGACCTAACTGGGCCAATTTGTAATTCTTTGGTCCTAATGGAGCCCAAATGGACTTGTTTGACCCTAATAGAGCCCAAATGGACTTGTTTGATCCTAATAGAGCCCAATTGGACTTGTTAGGTCATAAAGGATCTAACTGTGCCAATTTGTACTTCTTTGGTCCTATTAGATCCCAAATGGACTTGTTTGATCCTAATAGAGCCCAACTGGACTTTTTTGGTCAAATAGGACCTAATTGGGCCAATTTGTACTTCTTTGGTCCTATTGGAGCCCAAATGGACTTGTTTGATCCTAATAGAGCCAAAATGCACTTTTTAGGTCATATAGGACCTAACTGGGTCAATTTGCACTTCTTTGGTCCTATGGAGCCCAAATGGACTTGTTGGATCCTAATGGAGCCAAAATTCACTTTTTAGGTCATATAGGACCTAGTCGGGCCAATTTGTACTTCTTTGGTCCTATTGGAGCCCAAATGGACTTGTTTGATCCTAATAGAGCCCAAATGGACTTTTTAGGTCATATAGGACCTATCTGGGCCAATTTGTACTTCTTTGGTCCTAATGGATCCCAAATCGACTTGTTTGACCCTAATAGAGCCCAAATGGACTTGTTTGATCCTAATAGAGCCCAAATGGACTTGTTAGGTCATAAAGAACATAATTGTGCCAATTTGTACTTCTTTGGTCCTATTGGAGCCCAAATGGACTTGTTTGATCCTAATAGAGCCCAAATGCACTTTTTAGGTCATATAGGACCTAACTGGGCCAATTTGTACTTCTTTGGTCCTATTGGAGCCCAAATGGACTTGTTTGATCCTAATAGAGCCCAAATGGACTTTTTAGGTCATATAGGACCTACCTGGGCCAATTTGTACATCTTTGGTCCTAACGGAGCCCAAATGGACTTGTTTGATCCTAATATAGCCCAAATCGACTTTTTAGTTCATATAGGACCTAACTGGGCCAATTTGTACTTCTTTGGTCCTATTGGAGCCCAAATTGACTTGTTTGATCCTAATAGAGCCCAACTGTACATTTTAGGTCATATAGGACTTAATTGGGCCAATTTGTACTTCTTTGGTCCTATTGGAGCCCAAATGGACTTGTTTGATCCTAATAGAACCCAAATGGACTTTTTAGGTTATGGACTTTTTTGATCCTAATAGAGCCCAACTGGACATTTTAGGTCATATGGGACCTAACTGGGCCAATTTGTACTTATTTGGTCCTATTGGAGCCCAAATGGACTTGTTTGATCCTAATATAGCACAAATCGACTTTTTAGGTCATATAGGACCTAACTGGGCCAATTTGTACTTCTTTGGTCCTATTGGACACCAAATGGACTAGTTTGATCCTAATAGAGCCTAAATGGACTTTTTAGGTCATATAGGACCTAACTGGGCCAATTTGTACTTCTTAAGTCCTATTGGAGCCCAAATCGACTTGTTTGATCCTAATAGAGCCAAAATGCACTTTTTAGGTCATATAGGACCTAACTACGCCAATTTGTAGTTCTTTGGTCCTCTTAGAACCCAAATGGACTTGTTTGATCCTAATAGAGCCCAAATGGACTTTTTCGGTCATATAGGACCTATCTGGGCCAATTTGTACTACTTTGGTCCTATTGGAGCCCAAATGGACTTGTTGATCCTAATAGAGTCCAAATGGACTTTTTAGGCCATATAGGACCTAATTGGGCCAATTTGTACATATTTGGTCCTAATGGAGCCCAAATGGACTTGTTTGATCATAATATAGCCCAAATCGACTTTTAAGGTCATATAGGACCTAACTGGGCCAATTTGTACTTCTATGGTCCTATTGGAGCCCAAATTGACTTTTTTGATCCTAATAGAGCCCAACTGGACATTTTAGGTCATATAGGACCTAATTGGGTCAATTTGTACTTCTTTGGTCCTATTGGAGCCCAAATGGACTTGTTTGATCCTAATAGAGCCCAAATGGACTTTTTAGGTCCCAAATGGAGTTGTTTGTTCCTAATGGATCCCAACTGGACATTTTAGGTCATTTAGGACCAAACTGGGCCCATTTGTACTTCTTTGGTCCTAATGGAGCCCAAATGGACATGTTTGATCCTAATAGAGCCCAAATGGACTAGTTTGACCCTAATAGAGCCCAAATGGACTTGTTTGATCCTAATAGAGCCCAAATGGACTTGTTAGGTCATAAAGGACCTAACTGTGCCAATTTGTACTTCTTTGGTCCTATTGGAGCCCAAATGGACCTGTTTGATCCTAATAGAGCCCAAATGGACTTTTGTGGTCATATAGGACCTAACTGGGCCAATTTGTACATCTTTGGTCCTAATGGAGCCCAAATGGACTTGCTTGATCCTAATAGAGCCCAAATGGACTTTTTCGGTCATATAGGACCTAATTGGGCCAATTTGTACTTCTTTCGTCCTAATGGATCCCAAATGGACTTGTTTGACCCTAATAGAGCCCAGATGGACATGTTTGATCCTAATAGAGCCCAAATGGACTTGTTAGGTCATAAAGGACCAAACTGTGCCAATTTGTACTTCTTTGGTCCTATTGGAGCCCAAATGGACTTGTTTGATCCTAATAGAGCCCAAATGGACTTTTGAGGTCATATAGGACCTAACTGGGCCAATTTGTACATCTTTGGTCCTAATGGAGCCCAAATGGACTTGTTTGATCCTAATAGAGCCAAACTGCACTTTTTAGGTCATATAGGACCTAACTGGGCCAATTTGCACTTCTTTGGTCCTATGGAGCCGAATGGACTTTTTAGGTCATATAGGACCTAACGGAGCCATTTTGTACTTCTTTGGTCCTATTGGAGCCCAAACGGACTTGTTGGATCCTAATAGAGCCAAAATTCACTTTTTAGGACATATAGGACCTAGCTGGGCCAATTTGTACTTCTTTGGTCCTATTGGAGCCCAAATGGACTTGTTTGATCCTAATTGAGCCCAAATGGACTTTTTAGGTCATATAGGACCTATCTGGGCCAATTTGTACTTCTTTGGTCCTAATGGAGCCCAAATCGACTTGTTTGACCCTAATAGAGCCTAAATGGACTTGTTTGATCCTAATAGAGCCCAAATGGACTTGTTAGGTCATAAAGGACCTAACTGTACCAATTTGTACTTCTTTGGTCCTATTGGAGCCCAAATGGACTTGTTTGATCCTAATAGAGGCCAAATGCACTTTTTAGGTCATATAGGACCTAACTGGGTCAATTTGTACTTCTTTGGTCCTATTGGAGCCCAAATGGACTTGTTGATCCTAATGGAGTCCAAATGGACTTTTTAGGTCATATAGGACCTAATTGGGCCAATTTGTACTTCTTTGGTCCTAATGGAGCCCAAATGGACTTGTTTGACCCTAATAGAGCCCAAATGGACTTGTTAGGTCATAAAGGACCAAACTGTGTCAATTTGTACTTCTTTGGTCCTATTGGAGTCCAAATGGACTTGTTTGATCCTAATAGAGCCCAAGTGGACTTTTTTGGTCATATAGGACCCAACTGGGTCAATTTGTACATCTTTGCTCCTAATGGAGCCCAAATGGACTTGTTTGATCCTAATATAGCCCAAATCGACTTTTTAGGTCATATAGGACCTAACTGGGTCTATTTGTACTTCTTTGGTCCTATTGGAGCCCAAATTGACTTGTTTGATCCTAATAGAGCCCAACTGGACATTTTAGGTCATATAGGACCTAATTGGGCCAATTTGTACTTCTTTGGTCCTATTGGAGCCCAAATGGACTTGTTTGATCCTAATAGAGCCCAAATGGACTTTTTAGGTCATATAGGACCAAACTGTGCCAATTTGTACTTCTTTGGTCCTATTGGAGTCCAAATGGACTTGTTTGATCCTAATAGAGCCCAAGTGAACTTTTTAGGTCATATAGGACCTAACTGGGCCAATTTGTAATTCTTTGGTCCTATTGGAGCCCAAATGGACTTGTTTGATTCTAATAGAGCCAAAATCCACTTTTTAGGTCATATAGGACCTAACTGGGCCAATTTGTACTTCTTTGGTCCTATTGGATCCCAAATGGACTTGTTTGATCCTAATAGAGCCCAAATGGACTTTTTAGGTCATATAGGACCTAATTGGGCCAATTTGTACTTCTTTGGTCCTAATGGAGCCCAAATGGACATGTTTGACCCTAATAGAGCCCAAATGGACTTGTTTGATCCTAATAGAGCCCAGATGGACTTGTTAGGTCATAAAGGACCTAACTGAGCCAATGTGTACTTCTTTGGTCCTATTGGAGCCCAAATGGACTTGTTTGATCCTAATAGAGCCCAAATGGACTTTTTAGGTCATATAGGACCTATCTGGGCCAATTTGTACTTCTTTGGTCCTAATGGAGCCCAAATCGACTTGTTTGACCCTAATAGAGCCCAAAAGGACTTTTTAGGTCATATAGGACCTAATTGGGCCAATTTGTACTTCTTTGGTCCTAATGGAGCCCAAATGGACTTGTTTGACCCTAATAGAGCCCAAATGGACTTGTTTGATCCTAATAGAGCCCAAAAGGACTTGTTAGCTCATAAAGGACCTAACTGTGCCAATTTGTATTTCTTTGGTCCTATTGGAGCCCCAATGGACTTGTTTGATCCTAATAGAGCCCAAATGGACTTTTTAGGTCATATAGGACCTAATTGGGCCAATTTGTAATTCTTTGGTCCTAATGGAGCCCAAATGGACTTGTTTGACCCTAATAGAGCCCAAATAGACTTGTTTGATCCTAATAGAGCCCAAATGGACTTGTTAGGTCATAAAGGACCTAACTGTGCCAATTTGTACTTCTTTGGTCCTATTGGAGCCCAAATGGACTTGTTTGATTCTGATAGAGCCCAAATGGACATTTTAGGTCATATATGACCTAACAGGGCCAATTTGTACATCTTTGGTCCTAATGGAGCCCAAATGGACTTGGTTGATCCTAATAGAGCCTAAATGGACTTTTTAGGTCATATAGGACCTAACTGGGGCAATTTGTACTTCTATGGTCCTATTGGATCCCAAATGGACTTGTTTGATCCTAATAGAGCCCAAATGGACTTTTTAGGTCATATAGGACCTATCTGGGCCAATTTGTACTTCTTTGGTCCTATTGGAGCCCAAATGGACTTGTTTGATCCTAATAGAGCCCAAATATACTTTTTAGGTCATATAGGACCTAACTGGGCCAATTTGTACTTCTTTGGTCATATTGGAGCCCAAATGGACTTGTTTGATCCTAATAGAGCCAAAATACACTTTTTAGGTCATATAGGACCTAACTGGGCCAATTGGTACTTCTTTGGTCCTATTGGAGCCCAAATAGACTTGTTTGATCCTAATAAAGCCCAAATTGACTTGTTTGATCCTAATAGAACCCAAACGGACTTGTTAGGTCATAAAGGACCTAACTGTGCCAATTTGTACTTCTTTAGTCCTATTGGAGCCCAAATGGACTTGTTTGATCCTAATAGAGCCCAAATGAACTTTTTAGGTCATATAGGACCTAACTGGGCCAATTTGTACTTCTTTGGTCCTATTGTAACCCAAATGGTAATAGAGCCCATATGGACTTTTTAGGTAATATAAGACCTAACTGGGCCAATTTGTACTTCTTTGGTCCTAATGGAGCCCAACTGGACTTGTTTGACCCTAATAGAGCCCAAATGGACTTGTTTGATCCTAATAGAGCCCAAAAGGACTTGTTAGCTCATAAAGGACCTAACTGTTACAATTTGTATTTCTTTGGTCCAATTGTAGCCCAAATGGACTTGTTTGATCCTAATAGAGCCCAAATGGACTTTTTAGGTCATATAGGATCTAATTGGGCCAATTTGTAATTCTTTGGTCCTATTGGAGCCCAAATGGACTTGTTTGACCCTAATAGAGCCCAAATGGACTTGTTTGATACTAATAGAGCCCAAATGGACTTGTTAGGTCATAAAGGACCTAACTGTGCCAATTTGTACTTCTTTGGTCCTATTGGATCCCAAATGGACTTGTTTGATCCTAATAGAGCCCAAATGGACTTTTTAGGTCATATAGGACCTAACTGGGCCAATTTGTACTTCTTTGGTACTAATGGAGCCCAATTGGACTTGTTTGACCATAATAGCGCCCAAATGGACTTGTTTGATCCTAATAGAGCCCAAATGGACTTGTTAGGTCATAAAGGACCTAACTGTGCCAATTTGTACTCCTTTGGTCCCATTGGAGCCCAAATGGACTTGTTTGATCCTAATAGAGCCCAAATGCACTTTTTAGGTCATATAGGACCCAACTGGGCCAATTTGTACTTCTTTGGTCCTAGTGGAGCCCAAATGGACTTGTTTGACCATAATGGAGCCCAAATGGACTTGTTTGCTCCTAATAGAGCCCAAATAGACTTGTTAGGTCATAAAGTACCTAACTGTGCCAATTTGTACTTCTTTGGTCCTATTGGAGCCCAAATGGACTTGTTTGATCCTAATAGAGGCCAAATGGACTTTTTAGGTCATATAGGACCTAACTGGGCCAATTTGTACATCTTTGGTCCTAATGGAGCCCAAATGGACTTGTTTGATCCTAATAGAGCCCAAATGGACTTTTTAGGTCATATAGGACCTAACTGGGCCAATTTGTATTTCTTTGGTCCTATTGGAGCCCAAATGGACTTGTTTGATCCTAATAGAGCCCAACTGGACATTTTAGGTCATATATGACCGAACTGTGCCAATCCGATTGGAGCCCAAATGGACATGTTTGATCCTAATAGAGCCCAAATGGACTTTTTAGGTCATATAGGACCTAACTGGGTCAATTTGTATTTCTTTGGTCCTATTGGAGCCCAAATGGACTTGTTTGATCCTAATAGAGCCCAAATGGACTTTTTAGGTCATATAGGATTTATCTGGGCCAATTTGTACTTCTTTGGTCCTATTGGAGCCCAAATGGACTTGTTTGATCCTAATAGAGCCCAAATGGACTTGTTAGGTCATAAAGGACCTAACTGGGCCAATTTGTACTTCTTTGGTCCTATTGGAGCCCAAATGGACTTGTTTGATCCTAATAGAGCCCAAATGGACTTTTTAGGTCATATTGGACCTAACTGGGCCAATTTGTACTTCTTTGGTCCTAATAGAGCCCAAATGGACATGTTTGACCCTAATAGAGCCAAAATGGACTTGTTTGATCCTAATAGAGCCCAAATGGACTTGTTAGGTCATATAGGACCTAACTGTGCCAATTTGTACTTCTTTGGTCCTATTGGAGCCCAAATTTACTTGTTTGATCCTAATAGAGCCCAAATACACTTATTAGGTCATATAGGACCTAACTGGGCCAATTTGTACTTCTTTGGTCCTATTGTAGCCCAAATGGACTTGTTTGATCCTAATAGAGCCCAAATGTACTTTTTAGGTCAATAAGGACCTAACTGGGCCAATTTGTACTTCTTTGGTCCTAATGGAGCCCAAATGGACTTGTTTGACCGTAATAGAGCCCAAATGGACTTGTTTGATCCTAATAGAGCCCAAATGGACTTGTTAGGTTATAAAGGACCTAACTGTGCCAATTTGTACTTCTCTGGTCCTATTGGAGCCCAAATGGACTTTTTAGGTCATAAAGGACCTAACTGGGCCAATTTGAACATCTTTGGCCCTATTGGAGCCCAAATGCACTTGTTTGATCCAAATAGAGCCCAAATGGACTTTTTAGGTCATATAGGACCTAACTGGGCCAATTTGTACATCTTTGGTCCTATTGGATCCCAAATGGACTTGTTTGATCCTAATAGAGCCCAAATGTACATTTTAGGTCATATAGGACCTAACTGGGCCAATTTGTACTTCTTTGGTCCTATTGGAGCTCAAATGGACTTGTTTGATCCTAATAGAGCCCAACTGGACATTTTAGGTCATATAGGTCCTAACTGGGCCAATTTGTACTTCTTTGGTACTAATGGAGCCCAAATGGACTTGTTTGACCATAATAGCGCCCAAATGGACTTGTTTGATCCTAATAGATCCCAAATGGACTTGTTAGGTCATAAAGGACCTAACTGTGCCAATTTGTACTCCTTTGGTCCCATTGGAGCCCAAATGGACTTGTTTGATCCTAATAGAGCCCAAATGCACTTTTTAGGTCATATAGGACCCAACTGGGCCGATTTGTACTTCTTTGCTCCTAGTGGATCCCAAATGGATTTGTTTGACCCTAATGGAGCCCAAATGGACTTGTTTGATCCTAATAGAGCCCAAATGGACTTGTTAGGTCATAAAGTACCTAACTGTGCCAATTTGTACTTCTTTGGTCCTATTGGAGCCCAAATGGACTTTTTAGGTCATATAGGTCCTAACTGGGTCAATTTGTACATCTTTGGTCCTAATGGAGACCAAATGGACTTGTTTGATCCTAATAGAGCCCAAATGGACGTTTTAGGTCATATAGGACCTAACTGGGCCAATTTGTACTTCTTTGGTCCTATTGGAGCCCAAATGGACTTGTTTGATCCTAATAGAGCCCAACTGGACATTGTAGGTCATATATGACCTAACTGTGCCAATCCGATTGGAGCCCAAATGGACATGTTTGATCCTAATAGAGCCCAAATGGACTTTTTAGGTCATATAGGACCTAACTGGGTCAATTTGTACTTCTTTGGTCCTATTGGAGCCCAAATGGACTTGTTTGATCATAATAGAGCCCAACTGGACATTTTAGGACATAAAGGACCTAACTGGGCCAATTTCTACTTCTTTGGTCCTATTGGAGCCCAAATGGACTTGTTTGATCCTAATAGAGCCAAAATGCACTTTTTAGGTCATATAGGACCTAACTGGGCCAATTTGTACTTCTTTGGTCCTATTGGAGCCCAAATGGACTTGTTTGATCCTAATAGAGGCCAAATGGACTTTTTAGGTCATATAGGATTTATCTGGGCCAATTTGTAATTCTTTGGTCCTATTGGAGCCCAAATGGACTTGTTTGATCCTAATAGAGCCCAAATGGACTTGTTAGGTCATAAAGGACCTAACCGGGCCAATTTGTACTACTTTGGTCCTATTGGAGCCCAAATGGACTTGTTTGATCCTAATAGAGCCCAAATGGACTTTTTAGGTCATATTGGACATAACTGGGCCAATTTGTACTTCTTTGGTCCTAATAGAGCCCAAATGGACATGTTTGACCCTAATAGAGCCAAAATGGACTTGTTTGATCCTAATAGAGGCCAAATGGACTTGTTAGGTCATAAAGGACCTAATTGTGCCAATTTGTACTTCGTTGGTCCTATTGGAGCCCAAATTTACTTGTTTGATCCTAATAGAGCCCAAATACACTTTTTAGGTCATATAGGACCTAACTGGGCCAATTTGTACTTCTTTGGTCCTATTGTAGCCCAAATAGACTTGTTTGATCCTAATAGAGCCCAAATGTACTTTTTAGGTCAATAAGGACCTAACTGGGCCAATTTGTACTTCTTTGGTCCTAATGGAGCCCAAATGGGCTTGTTTGACCGTAATAGAGCCCAAATGGACTTGTTTAATCCAAATAGAGCCCAAATGGACTTGTTAGGTTATAAAGGACCTAACTGTGCCAATTTGTACTTCTCTGGTCCTATTGGAGCCCAAATGGACTTTTTAGGTCATAAAGGACCTAACTGGGCCAATTTGAACATCTTTGGTCCTATTGTAGCCCAAATGGACTTGTTTGATCCTAATAGAGCCCAAATGGACTTTTTAGGTCATATGGGACCTAACTGGGCCAATTTGTACATCTTTGGTACTATTGGAGCCCAAATGGACTTGTTTGATCCTAATAGAGCCCAAATGGACATTTTAGGTCATATAGGACCTAACTGGGCCAATTTGTACTTCTTTGGTCCTATTGGAGCTCAAATGGACTTGTTTGATCCTAATAGAGCCCAACTGGACATTTTAGGTCATATAGGTTCTCACTGGACCAATTTGTACTTCTTTGGTCCTATTGGAGCCCAAATGGACTTGTTTGATCCTAATAGAGCCCAAATGGACTTTTTAGGTCATATAGGACCTAACTGGGCCAATTTGTACTTCTTTGGTCCTATTGGAGCCCAAATGGACTTGTTTGATCCTAATAGAGGCCAAATGGACTTTTTAGGTCATATAGGACCTATCTGGGAAAATTTGTACTTCTTTGGTCTTATTCGAGCCCAAATGGACATGTTTGATCCTAATAGTGCCAAAATGCACTTTTTAGGTCATATAGGACCTAAATGGGCCAATTTGTACTTCTTTGGTCCTATTGGAGCCCAAATGGACTTGTTTGATCCTAATAGAGCCCAAATGGACTTTTTAGGTCATGTAGGACCTATCTGGGCCAATTTGTACTTCTTTGGTCCTATTGGAGTCCAAATGGACTTGTTTGATCATAATATAGCCCAAATGGACTTTTTAGGTCATATAGGACCTAACTGGGCCAATTTGTACTTCTTTGGTCCTATTGGAGCCCAAATGGACTTGTTTGATCATAATATAGCCCAAATGGACTTTTTAGGTCATATAGGACCTAACTGGGCCAATTTGTACTTCTTTGGTCCAATTGGAGCCCAAATGGACTTGTTTGATCCTAATAGAGCCAAAATGGACTTGTTTGATCCTAATAGAGCCCAAATGGACTTGTTCGGTCATAAAGGACCTAACTGTGCCATTTTGTACTTCTTTGGTCCTGTTGGAGCCCAAATGGACTTGTTTGATCCAAATAGAGCCCAAATGGACTTTTTAGGTCATAAAGGACCTAACTGGGCCAATTTGAACATCTTTGGTCCTATTGGAGCCCAAATGGACTTGTTTGATCCTAATAGAGCCCAAATGGACTTTTTAGGTCATATAGGACCTAACTGGGCCAATTTGTACATCTTTGGTACTATTGGAGCCCAAATGGACTTGTTTGATCCTAATAGAGCCCAAATGGACTTGTTAGGTAATAAAGGACCTAAATGTGCCAATTTGTACTTCTCTGGTCCTATTGGAGCCCAAATGGACTTGTTTGATCCAAATAGAGCCCAAATGGACTTTTTAGGTCATATAGGACCTAAGTGGGCCAATTTGTACTTCTTTGGTCCAATTGGAGCCCAAATGGACTTGTTTGATCCTAATAGAGGCCAACTGGACTTTTTAGGTCATATAGGACATATCTGGGCCAATTTGTACTTCTTTGGTCCTATTCGAGCCCAAATGGACTTGTTTGATCCTAATAGAGCCAAAATACACTTTTTAGGTCATATAGGACCTAAATGGGCCAATTTGTACTTCTTTGGTCCTATTGCAGCCCAAATGGACTTGTTTGATCCTAATAGAGCCCAAATGGACTTTTTAGGTCATGTAGGACCTATCTGGGCCAATTTGTACTTCTTTGGTCCTATTGGAGCCAAAATGGACTTGTTTGATCGTGATAGAGCCCAAATGGACTTTTTAGGTCATGTAGGACCTAACTGGGCCAATTTGTACATCTTTGGTCCTATTGGAGCCCAAATGGACTTGTTTGATTCTAATAGAGCCCAAATGGACATTTTAGGTCATATAGGACCTAACTGGGCCAATTTGTACTTCTTTGGTCCTATTGGATCCCAAATGGACTTGTTTGACCCTAATAGAGCCCAAATGCACTTTTTAGGTCATATAGGACCTAACTGGGCCAATTTGTACTTCTTTGGTCCTATTGTAGCCCAAATGGACTTGTTTGATCCTAATAGAGCACAAATGGACTTTTTAGGTCATATACGACCTAACTGGGCCAATTTGTACTTCTTTGGTCCTATTGGAGCCCAATTGGACTTGTTTGATCCTAATAGAGCCCAATGGAATTTTTAGGTCATATAGGACCTAATCCGTGCAATTTGTACTTCTTTGGTCCTAATGGAGCCCAAATGGACTTGTTTGACCCTAATAGATCCCAAAAGGACTTTTTAGGTCATATAGGCCTAACTAGGCCAATTTGTACTTCTTTGGTCCTATTGGAGCCCAAATGGACTTGTTTGATCCTAATAGAGCACAAATGGACTTTTTAGGTCATATAGGACCTAATTGGGCCAATTTGTACTTCTTTGGTCCTAATGGATCCTAAATGGACTTGTTTGATCCTAATAGATCCCAAATGGACTTGTTTGATCCTAATAGAGCCCAAATGGACTTGTTAGGTCATAAAGGACCTAACTGTGCCAATTTGTACTTCTTTGGTCCTATTGAGCCCAAATGGGCTTGTTTGATCCTAATGGAGCCAAAATGCACTTTTTAGGTCATATAGGACCTAACTTGGCCAATTTGTACTTCTTTGGTCCTATTGGAGCCCAAATGGACTTGTTTGATCCTAATAGAGCCCAAATGGACTTTTTCTGTGAATTTGGACCTAACGGCGCCAATTTGTACTTGTTTGGTCCTATTGGATCCCAAATGGACTTGTTTGATCCTAATAGAGCCCAAATGGACTTTTTAGGTCATATAGGACCTAATTGGGCCAATTTGTACTTCTTTGGTCCTAATGGAGCCTAAATGGACTTGTTTGATCCTAATAGATCCCAAATGGACTTGTTTGATCCTAATAGAGCCCAAATGGACTTGTTAGGTCATAAAGGACCTAACTGTGCCAATTTGTACTTCTTTGGTCCTATTGGAGCCCAAATGGACTTGTTTGATCCTAATGGAGCCAAAATGCACTTTTTAGTTCATATAGGACCTAACTGGGTCAATTTGTACTTCTTTGGTCCTATTGTAGCCCAAATGGACTTGTTTGATCCTAATAGAGCCCAAATGGACTTTTTAGGTCATATAGGACCTAACTGGGCCAATTTGTACTTCTTTGGTCCTAATGGAGCCCAAATGGACTTGTTTGACCCAAATAGAGCCCAAATGGACTTGTTTGATCCTAATAGAGCCCAAATGGACTTGTTAGGTCATAATGGATCTAACTGTGTCAATTTGTACTTCTTTGGTCCTATTGGAGCCCAAATGGACTTGTTTGATCCTAATAGAGCCCAAATGGACTTTTTAGGTCATATAGGACCTAATTGGGCCAATTTGTACTTCTTTGGTCCTAATGGAGCTCAAATGGACTTGTTTGACCCTAATAGATCCCAAATGGCCTTGTTTGATCCTAATAGAGCCCAAATGGACTTGTTAGGTCATAAAGGACCTAACTGTGCCAATTTGTACTTCTTTGGTCCAATTGGAGCCCAATTGGACTTGTTTGATCCTAATAGAGCCCAAATGGACATTTTAGGTCATATATGACCTAACTAGGCCAATTTGTACTTCTTTGGTCCTATTGGACCCCAAATGGACTTGTTTGATCCTAATAGAGCCAAAATGAACTTTTTAGATCATATAGGACCTAACTGGGCCAATTTGTACTTCTTTGGTCCTAATGGAGCCCAAATGGACTTGTTTGATCCTAATATAGCCCAAATGGACTTGTTAGGTCATAAAGGACCTAACTGTGTCAAGTTGTACTTCTTTGGTCCTATTGGAGCCCAAATGGACTTGTTTGATCCTAATATAGCCCAAATGGACTTTTGAGGTCATATAGGACCTAACTGGGCCAATTTGTACTTCTTTGGTCCTATTGGAGCTCAAATGGACTTGTTTAATCCTAATAGAGCCCAAGTGGACTTTTTAGGTCAAATAGGACCTAACTTGGCCAATTTGTAATTCTTTGGTCCTATTGGAGCCCAAATGGACTTGTTTGATCCTAATAGATCCAGAATGCACTTTTTTGGTCATATAGGACCTAACTGGGCCAATTTGCACTTCTTTGGTCCTATGGAGCCAAAATGGACTTGTTTGATCCTAATAGAGGCCAAATGGACTTTTTAGGTCATATAGGACATAACGGAGCCAATTTGTACTTCTTTGGTCCTATTGGAGCCCAAATGGACTTGTTTGATCCTAATAGAGCCAAAATTCACTTTTTAGGACATATAGGGCCTAGCTGGGCCAATTTGTACTTCTTTGGTCGTACTGGAGCCCAAATGGACTTGTTTGATCCTAATAGAGCCCAAATGGACTTTTTAGGTCATATAGGACCTATCTGGGCCAATTTGTACTTCTTTGGTCCTAATGGAGCCCAAATCGACTTTTTTGACCCTAATAGAGCCCAAATGGACTTGTTTGATCCTAATAGACCCCAAATGGACTTGTTAGGTCATATAGGACCTAATTGAGCCAATTTGTACTTCTTTGGTCCTATTGGAGCCCAAATGGACTTGTTTGATCCTAATAGAGCCCAAATGGACTTTTTAGGTCATATAGGACCTAATGGGCCAATTTGTACTTCTTTGGTCCTATTGGAGCCCAAATGGACTTGTTTGATCCTAATAGAGGCCAAATGGACTTTTTAGGTCATATAGGATTTATCTGGGCCAATTTGTACTTCTTTGGTCCTAATGGAGCCCAAATGGACTTGTTTGATCCTAATAGAGCCCAAATGGACTTGTTAGGTCATAAAGGACCTAACGGGGCCAATTTGTACTTCTTTGGTCGTATTGGAGCCCAAATGGACTTGTTTGATCCTAATATAGCACAAATGGACTTTTTAGGTCATATAGGACCTAATTGGGCCAATTTGTACTTCTTTGGTCCTAATGGATCCTAAATGGACTTGTTTGATCCTAATAGATCCCAAATACACTTGTTTGATCCTAATAGAGCCCAAATGGACTTGTTAGGTCATAAAGGACCTAACTGTGCCAATTTGTACTTCTTTGGTCCTATTGGAGCCCAAATGGGCTTGTTTGATCCTAATGGAGCCAAAATGCACTTTTTAGGTCATATAGGACCTAACTTGGCCAATTTGTACTTCTTTGGTCCTATAGGAGCCCAAATGGACTTGTTTGATCCTAATAGAGCCCAAATGGACTTTTTATGTGATATAGGACCTATCTGGGCCAATTTGTACTTCTTTGGTCCTATTGGAGCCCAAATGGACTTGTTTGATCCTAATAGAGCCCAATGGACTTTTTAGGTCATATAGGACCTAATTGGGTCAATTTGTACTTCTTTGGTCCTAATGGAGCCTAAATGGACTTGTTTGATCCTAATAGATCCCAAATGGACTTGTTTGATCCTAATAGAGCCCAAATGGACTTGTTAGGTCATAAAGGACCTAACTGTGCCAATTTGTACTTCTTTGGTCCTATTGGAGCCCAAATGGACTTGTTTGATCCTAATGGAGCCAAAATGCACTTTTTAGTTCATATAGGACCTAACTGGGTCAATTTGTACTTCTTTGGTCCTATTGTAGCCCAAATGGACTTGTTTGATCCTAATAGAGCCCAAATGGACTTTTTAGGTCATATAGGACCTAACTTGGCCAATTTGTACTTCTTTGGTCCTAATGGAGCCCAAATGGACTTGTTTGACCCTAATAGAGCCCAAATGGACTTGTTTGATCCTAATAGAGCCCAAATGGACTTGTTAGGTCATAATGGATCTAACTGTGCCAATTTGTACTTCTTTGGTCCTATTGGAGCCCAAATGGACTTGTTTGATCCTAATAGAGCCCAAATGGACTTTTTAGGTCATATAGGACCTAATTGGGCCAATTTGTACTTCTTTGGTCCTAATGGAGCTCAAATGGACTTGTTTGACCCTAATAGATCCCAAATGGCCTTGTTTGATCCTAATAGAGCCCAAATGGACTTGTTAGGTCATAAAGGACCTAACTGTGCCAATTTGTACTTCTTTGGTCCTATTGGAGCCCAATTGGACTTGTTTGATCCTAATAGAGCCCAAATGGACATTTTAGGTCATATATGACCTAACTAGGCCAATTTGTACTTCTTTGGTCCTATTGGACCCCAAATGGACTTGTTTGATCCTAATAGAGCCAAAATGAACTTTTTAGATCATATAGGACCTAACTGGGCCAATTTGTACTTCTTTGGTCCTAATGGACACCACATGGACTTGTTTGATCCTAATATAGCCCAAATGGACTTGTTAGGTCATAAAGGACCTAACTGTGTCAAGTTGTACTTCTTTGGTCCTATTGGAGCCCAAATGGACTTGTTTGATCCTAATAGATCCCAAATGGAGATTAATGGGCATATCTGAGCTAAGAGAGACAATTTGTTCTTCTTTGGTCCTATTGGAGCCCAAATGGACTTGTTTGATCCTAATAGAGCCCAAATGGACTTTTTAGGTCATGTAGGACCTAACTGGGCCAATTTGTACATCTCTGGTCCTATTGGAGCCCAAATGGACTTGTTTGATCCTAATAGAGCACAAATGGACTTTTTAGGTCATATAGGACCTAATTGGGCCAATTTGTACTTCTTTGGTCCTAATGGATCCTAAATGGACTTGTTTGATCCTAATAGATCCCAAATGGACTTGTTTGATCCTAATAGAGCCCAAATGGACTTGTTAGGTCATAAAGGACCTAACTGTGCCAATTTGTACTTCTTTGGTCCTATTGGAGCCCAAATGGGCTTGTTTGATCCTAATGGAGCCAAAATGCACTTTTTAGGTCATATAGGACCTAACTTGGCCAATTTGTACTTCTTTGGTCCTATTGGAGCCCAAATGGACTTGTTTGATCCTAATAGAGCCCAAATGGACTTTTTATGTGATATAGGACCTATCTGGGCCAATTTGTACTTCTTTGGTCCTATTGGAGCCCAAATGGACTTGTTTGATCCTAATAGAGCCCAAATGGACTTTTTATGTCATATAGGACCTAATTGGGCCAATTTGTACTTCTTTGGTCCTAATGGAGCCTAAATGGACTTGTTTGATCCTAATAGATCCCAAATGGACTTGTTTGATCCTAATAGAGCCCAAATGGACTTGTTAGGTCATAAAGGACCTAACTGTGCCAATTTGTACTTCTTTGGTCCTATTGGAGCCCAAATGGACTTGTTTGATCCTAATGGAGCCAAAATGCACTTTTTAGTTCATATAGGACCTAACTGGGTCAATTTGTACTTCTTTGGTCCTATTGTAGCCCAAATGGACTTGTTTTATCCTAATAGAGCCCAAATGGACTTTTTAGGTCATATAGGACCTAACTGGGCCAATTTGTACTTCTTTGGTCCTAATGGAGCCCAAATGGACTTGTTTGACCCTAATAGAGCCCAAATGGACTTGTTTGATCCTAATAGAGCCCAAATGGACTTGTTAGGTCATAATGGATCTAACTGTGCCAATTTGTACTTCTTTGGTCCTATTGGAGCCCAAATGGACTTGTTTGATCCTAATAGAGCCCAAATGGACTTTTTAGGTCATATAGGACCTAATTGGGCCAATTTGTACTTCTTTGGTCCTAATGGAGCTCAAATGGACTTGTTTGACCCTAATAGATCCCAAATGACCTTGTTTGATCCTAATAGAGCCCAAATGACTTGTTAGGTCATAAAGGACCTAACTGTGCCAATTTGTACTTCTTTGGTCCTATTGGAGCCCAATTGGACTTGTTTGATCCTAATAGAGCCCAAATGGACATTTTAGGTCATATATGACCTAACTAGGCCAATTTGTACTTCTTTGGTCCTATTGGACCCCAAATGGACTTGTTTGATCCTAATAGAGCCAAAATGAACTTTTTAGATCATATAGGTCCTAACTGGGCCAATTTGTACTTCTTTGGTCCTAATGGAGCCCAAATGGACTTGTTTGAACCTAATATAGCCCAAATGGACTTGTTAGGTCATAAAGGACCTAACTGTGTCAAGTTGTACTTCTTTGGTCCTATTGGAGCCCAAATGGACTTGTTTGATCCTAATAGATCCCAACTGGACATTATAGGTCATATAGGACCTAACTGAGCCAATTTGTTCTTCTTTGGTCCTATTGGAGCCCAAATGGACTTGTTTGATCCTAATAGAGCCCAAATGGACTTTTTAGGTCATATAGGACCTAACTGGGCCAATTTGTACATCTCTGGTCCTATTGGAGCCCAAATGGACTTGTTTGATCCTAATAGAGCCCAAATGGACTTTTTTGATCCTAATAGAGCCCAAATGGACTTGTTAGGTCATAAAGGACCTAATTGTGCCAATTTGTACTTCTTTGGTCCTATTGGAGCCCAAATGGACTTGTTTGATCCTAATAGAGCCCAAATGGACATTTTAGGTCATATATGACCTAACTGGACCAATTTGTACATCTTTGGTTCTAATGGAGTCCAAATGGACTTGTTTGATCCTAATATAGCCCAAGAGGTTGTTATCGGTCATATAGGACCTAACTGGGCCAATTTGTACTTCTTTGGTCCTATTGGAGCCCAAATTGACTTGTTTGATCCTATTAGAGCCCAACTGGACATTTTAGGTCATATAGGACCTAATTGGGCCAATTTGTACTTCTTTTGGTCCTATTGGAGCCCAAATGGACTTGTTTGATCCTAATAGAGCCCAAATGGACTTTTTAGGTCATATAGGACCTAACTGGGCCAATTTGTACTTCTTTGGTCCTATTGGAGCCCAAATGGACTTGTTTGATCCTAATAGAGCCAAAATGCACTTTTTAGGTCATATAGGACCTAACTGGGCCAATTTGTACTTCTTTGGTCCTAATGGAGCCCAAATGGACATTTTAGGTCATATAGGACCTAACTGGGCCAATTTGTACTTCTATGCTCCTAATGGAGCCCAAATGGACTTGTTTGACCCTAATAGAGTCCAAATGGACTTGTTTGATCCTAATAGATCCCAAATGGACTTGTTAGGTCATAAAGGACCTAACTGTGCCAATTTGTACTTCTTTGGTCCTGTTGGAGCCCAAATGGACTTGTTTGATCCTAATAGAGCCCAAATGCAATTTTTTAGGTCATATAGGACCTAATGGGTCAATTTGTACTTCTTTGGTCCTATTGGAGCCCAAATGGACTTGTTTGATACTAATAGAGCCCAAATGGACTTTTTAGGTCATATAGGACCTAACTGGGCCAATTTCTACTTATTTGGTCCTAAAGGAGCCCAAATGGACTTGTTTGACCCTAATAGAGCCCAAACGGACTTGTTTGATCCTAATAGAGCCCAAATGGACTTTTTAGGTCATATAGGACCCAACTGGGCCAATTTGTACTTCTATGCTCCTAATGGAGCCCAAATGGACTTGTTTGACCCTAATAGAGTCCAAATGGACTTGTTTGATCCTAATAGAGCCCAAATGCACTTTTTAGGTCATATAGGACGAATCGGGCCAATTTGTACTTCTTTGGTCCTATTGGAGCCCAAATGGACTTGTTTGATCCTAATAGAGCCCAAATGGACTTTTTTAGGTCATATAGGACCTAACTGGGCCAATTTGTAATTCTTTGTTCCTATTAGAGCCAAAATGGACTTGTATGATCATAATAGAGATCAACTATAAATTTTAGGACATAAAGGACCTAATCGGGCCAATTTCTACTTCTTTGGTCCAATTGGAGCCGAAATGAACTTGTTTGATCCTAATAGAGCCCAAATGGACTTTTGACGCGCTGCTGCACGCATGCGTCAAAAGATGAGCGGTTTGTAAAAATGTAGTTTAGTGTGCGACAACTCGGGTATCGTATCGCAAGGACTCTCGTAGTGCTATTATCGCAGAAAATAAGTTTCTTGGGGGGGGGGGTGTTTGGTTTGAGGTTGATTGGAAAAAAACAGAATGAAAACAGAGCGTAAAAACAGAGCAAAATACGTGATTATCAAATAAGACTAAGACGATCAATCTGCTGTTTCGTTTCCCACTATCATCGGTTCATGTAATTCCATGCCCTAAGCAGAGTCTAATCCCTTTTCGATTGTAGCATCGATTAACAAGCGAAACCGACGCTACGGGACATATATTCCTAATTCCGAATTAAGCAAACGGATGAAGCCCTTCGTGAATTAAGCAAACACGAATTGAACGCACGCGAATTAAGCAAACGCGATTAAGTTTAGGAACACACAATCATCGAAACAAATCAATACCCATTCGATACAAACTGAATTAAGCAAACAGAGAATATAGAATAGATATTGAAAGAGAGAAGAGAATTAAATCAGAAATTACAAGACCTCAAGTGTTGGTGGAAGCCGATTACAGCAGATCAACCTAGGGAGATTAGTTCTCCATCAAAAACGCAATACAACCAAAGAATTTCGAAAACAAGGATTGGCAAAAGATCCTTCAGTTCTGCCCTAAACAACTATTTATAACTTTCAGAAACTGTGCAGTCTCGCGAGGCGAGTGGCCTCTCGCGAGGCGAATATTAAAATGGCGCCTTCTTGAATTTGTATTCTCGCGAGGCGAGCGTGATACTCGCGAGGCGAGTCTTCAAAACCTGGGTTGTCACAGCCGTGATTACTATCACGGCCAGACCGTGATGGTCTCTGTCTTCGGGTGCTTATCTGCCATGGCCGTGACCTTCATCACGCCAGGCCGTGATGGTCTCTGTCTTCAGGGGTTTTCTTTACGCCCGTGGATGGGTGTCACGGGATGACCGTAATGCTTGCTGACTTCAGGCTCGCGAGGCGAAGCAAATAGCTCATGGGGCGAGGCGAGAACATGACTTTTCTCGGCACTCGGCTGGTCCTCACTCTCGCGGGGCGAGTATCTGCTCGCGTGGCGAGTGTTTCCAGATTGCAATTTCCATTGTTTCCTTCATTCCTTGGACTCAAAACCTTGCTTGAGGACAATCAGGCCTAATTTGGGTGAAAACGAGATATAATCGGCACAAAACCACGGTCATACTAGTCATAAAACTAGATGAGCCAGAGGCTTATCAAAATACCCCAAACTTGAACTTTGCTTGTCCCCAAGCAAACTAAAACTCAAAACGACTCAAGACTTGGCAAGCTAGAAGGATTTCAACCAATTTCGCACAAATTCCAAGCAATTCATCAAAACAATTTTCCTTCAATGTTCCCCCCTTTTCAACAATGTAATCCCCACAATCATTTATTCCAACATTTGAGAATTTCATCATTCAAACAATTATTAATCTAAACAGGGGATCTAAGTTGCACACGAGAGGGAGATCACCAAATTCAAACAATCGCCTTCCTCACAAAGGGGTTTAGTGTTCACTCAATCTCTCAGCTTTGTCTAGGCTAACAACATTTCACTCGGGTCACTTTTAAGAGCACTTCCCATGAATTTGATTTTCATCTCAAAATGGTTCCCACAGAGAACATGCATGAAACATCAAAAGGTCTTTCAAGGTTGTAATGGGGCTTGGCTAAGGGAAGGATATACAAAGGTACTGGCTGAAGTCCCTAGGAACTAAGAGAGCATGAAGCTGTTTACACATTGAATTCTTACTCAAGTTCCTATTCTTATTCTTCTTTTTGCCTTGGTTGGCTACAGCCCTTTCTTCTAATACCCTTCTTGACATTTTGCTCTTTTTTTTTTTTTTTTTTTATGGTGATTTATTTTTGCCCTTTGGCTCCAACCTTTATTTTTTCTCAATCCCCAACAACACATCATATCACTGTAGCCACCCCAAACTTAGTTTCTTGCAACCATTCTCTTGCTAAGCTTCCATGCTCTCCTAATCCTAAGATCAAGTTAACATGGTTTTTCCAGATTTAGGCTCATAACATAAGGTCATCATGAAACAATAGGCTAATTAGGCTCAAAGGGGCTAACTAGGGAACATGCATTAGGGACTGGTTCAATTTAGGTCAAGTAGTTAATTCAAAGAAAATTGCCTAAATCATTTGATGCAAACACATAGACATGCAAACCATGAAGAGATTCAAGCAAATTCGGGAAAGTGCAACTCGAAAGTGATTCACACAATCAAAAACATGTTGGAGGCTCAAATCCTCACCTGGACATTCATGCAAATTGTTTGACCGAGATTCTATCCCTAGTGTGTGCACCCTATCACCCCAAACTTATCATAAATCATGCTCTCACAACAAAATATCTCAAAGTTCAGTTTTCAATTTTTCAAATGGGGATCACAATTTCCAAATTTCAAAAAAAAACTAGGGGGAATCATCAACATAAATCATGCCATCAATCTGTGCTAGATCAACCAAAACCTACCAAGCTTGCCGACACAAGACACACATGCTCTTGAGCTTCTCAAATTATTCAAGAGCGAAAGAAAACACAACAAAACACAAAACACAACAAAACAAACGGTTCCCTCCCCCACACTTAAAACATACATTGTCCTCAATGAACAACACAAATATCAAAACAGAGTGAGGAAAGGAAAGGGTGCTCCCGATTAGGTTGCAGTGTAGGTGGGCTCCCCAAAGAGAGCTCCTCAACAAGAGCATCTACAGGTCCCGAGCTCTCATGAAATAGCTTCAGCCGCTGCCTGCTAACTTTGAATGCCTTGTTGCTACCTGCACTTTTAATCTCTCTACTGCACCATGAGGAAAAACATTAGTAACAACAAATGGTCCAATCCACCGGGACCGAAGTTTCCCACCATCAATTTCAAAGTGAGTTAAACAAGAAACCCGCTGACCCACAGAGAATTCCTTCCTAGTAATCAATCTATCATGAAAGTGCTTGGTTTTCCCTTATAAACCGAGAGCTCTCATAGGCTTCTAGCCTAAGCTCTTCAAGCCAGAATCGAGAGTTTCCTTTCAATACCAGATTTTTGCATTTCCGGATTACAAGACTTGACCGCCTAATAAGCACGGTGCTCAACTTCCACAGGGAGATGGCATGCCTTGCCGAATACAAGCCTAAAGGGGGACATCCCTATCGGCGTCTTGAAAGCGGTCCTCTCGAGCCCAAAGTGCGTCTTCTAGACGGCGGCTCCAATCTTTCCTATTTGGCTGCACAACTTTCTCTAGGATTTGTTTTATCTCCTCGTTGGAGATCTCACCTGCCATTGGTCCGAGGATGGTAAGCAAGGAGACTCTGTGCACAACCCCATACTTCCGGGAGTAGAGCTTCCATGGTGCGGTTGCAGAAATGAGTGCCTGGTCACCGATGATGGCACGAGGTATGCCGAACCTGCAAAAATATTGGACCTAACAAAATTTGCAACAACTTTAGAATCGTTAGTCCTAGCGGGGATAGCTTCCACCCACTTTGAAACATAGTCAACAGCCAAGAGAATGTAAAGAAAGCCAAAAGATGCAGGAAAGGACCCATAAAGTCGATCCCCCACACGTCAAACACCTCACGTAAGAGCATGGGCTGCTGTGGCATTTCACTCTGCGAGTGATGGCCGTACCCGCTGTCCGACACTCCTTACAAGTCCGATACACCTCATAAGCATCTCTAAAGATGGTGGGCCAATAAAAACCAGAATCTAGGACCTTTCCGCAGTCCTCTCGTGGCCCAAAGTGTCCCCCTACTTGAGAGGCATGAGAAAAGTGCAAAATAGACTCAATCTCGTAGTCGGGACACACCGCCTAATCACCCGATCACTACAAAACTTCCAAAGGAATGGATCGTCCCAAACATAATACTTAGGCGCGCTTTTGTTTGTGGATTTGTGACCTAGTTGCTCCCGTCGGAAAGACACCAAAGAACTAGGTAATTCACAAGATCGGCAAACCAAGGAGTAACGCCATGCAATCAGAAGCCGCTCATCAGAAAGTCATCCCGAATGGGGGACGGATCCTCATCCCTCTCTATCCTACTCAAGTGATCACCACTAAATTTTCGGCTCCACTCTTGTCCTTGATCTCTACATTGAACTCTTGGAGCAACAACATCCACCGAATCAACCTCCTGCCGCTCCGCTTTCTTTAACAAATATTTCAGTAGCTGCATGGTCAATGAAAACAATAACCTTGGAACCTAGCAAATATGATCTAAACTTATCGAGAGCAAAAACAACAAATTAGAAGTTCCTTTTCATGGTGGTGTAATTACATTGTGCAGCATCTAAAGTCCTAGAAGCATAGTAAATGACATGTGCAGCTTGCTTACCCTTTGTGCCAGACCGCCCAACAAAGATAGTTAGAAGCATCACACATGAGCTCAAAAGGGAGCGCCCAAATGGGGGCTGGATGATGGGGGTAGAGGTCAATGCCTTTTTCAAGAAGTCGAACGCCTTCTGCAGCTTATCACCAAAGCTGAATATGGCATCATTCTTCAGCAAGTTCGGCTGAGGGAGAGCTATCTTGTCAAGTCCTTAATAAAGCGCCCGTAGAAACCTGCATGACCAAGAAAAGAACGAATCTCGCGAACGCAAGATGGGTAAGGCAATGTGGAAATCACATCAATTTTAGCAGGATCTACCGAGATACCCTCTCTAGAAATAACATGCCCCAAAACAATCCCCTGCTCAACCATAAAGTGACACTTTTCATAGTTCAACACAAGATCGTTCTTAATACATCTTTCTAAGACCAAATTCAGACTATGCAAGCATGCATCAAATGAGGAGCCATATATCGTGGGAAATCATCCATGAACACTTCCATGCAATTTTCAATAAATTCGGTAAAAATGCTAATCATGCATCTCCGAAAGTGCCAGAGCGCTGCAAAGGCCAAATGGCATCCTCCTATAGGCAAACGCGTCGGCGGGCACGGAAAGTGGTCTTCTCCCGATCCTCCTGCAATGTGGATCTGGAAGTATCCGGAGAAGCCATCAAGAAAATAAGAGAGGATTTACCGCCAGCCGCTCGAGCATCCGATCGATGAACGGCAAAGGAAAGTGATCCTTTCGAGTGGCCTGGTTCAACCTCCTATAGTCAATACGTGCATTCTCCATCCTATTCGGACTCTAGTGGGGACAAGCTCATTGTTCTCATTTCTTACCACCGTGAGGCCAGATTTCTGGGCACAACTTGCACCGGGCTCACCCAAGTGCTATCGAGATGGGGTATATGATACCCGCATGTAGGAGTTTTGTTACCTCCTTCTTTACCACATCCGTAATCAATGGATTTAGCCGCCTCTGCGTCGCTTCAACTGGGTTTAGCCTCATCCTCCAATAAAATCCTATGCATACATCTAGAGGGGCTAATTCCCGGAATGTCGCCCAAGGTCCATCCACCTGCTTTCTCGTGCTTCTCTCTTAACCTCCAAGAGTTTAGCTTCCCGGTCGTAGTCAAGGTTGGAGGAAATGATAACCGGGAGTTTTTCATTCCTCTCCAAGTAAGCATACTTGATTGCCAGAAGTGGCTTAAGCTCAAGGAGGGTGGCCGCTCCACAGATGGTATGTTTGGAGCAGCCAAGCCAAGAATTTCAGTAAAAGACATACCTTCACTTACACTATCACCCCGCAAAGTAGAATCAATCTCAAAGACAAACAACACAAGGGTTAGTGTTAGTACAATCATTACATGAATAAACATCATTAAAATCAGAAATGGATGGAAAATCAGCAACCAAGTCATCATAGGTGTCATTCAACAATTTCGAGAGCAATTCTATTTGGGAAAACAGAGTGCTTTTTCCAATGGATGCTTCATAGCATCAAAAATGTTGAACCTTGCAATAATGTCACCGAACTCCATGGACATGGTTCCATCATCAACATCTATCTTCGCCTTTGCCGCCTTTCATGAACGGCCCTGCCCGATGATTGGTGATTCGCTTGAATTGGTTTCTCGCCATGTCCATGATGTAAAAGTCTCAGGAAAATCAAATCATCAACTCGCACCAACACATCTTCTACCACTCCCGTGGGCGAGCATTGGTCCTGTTGGCACAATCGGATGGTAAGTCCTGTATGTTGCAAAGGGCCCGATCAAGGTTGTTGAAAATGGAGGTGGGCATGACATTTATGGAGGCTCCCAAATCCAACATGCAATTGTCGAATTTGTCTGTCCCCAATGGTGCATGGTATAGTGAAAGTGTCCTGATCCTTGCACTTCGTGGCAAAGGCCCTGGTGAGGGCTGAACCGTAATCTTCTCAGGGGCAAGTTTGGGCTGAATGAGGGCTGAAACATTTCGCCCTAAGTTGACTCCTCTCATTACCCTTCATCCTCCTCTTGTGGGTACACAAATCCTTCCGGAAACTTTGCATACCTTGGAACTTGCTTAATCACATCTAGGAGTGGAATGTTTACCGCCACCTTTCTCGAACACATCTAAGATCTCCTTCTCCTTGTCTTCCCCATCAACCTTCTTATTTTTCTGCACTCTTTGTGGGAAGGGAATCGGGGGTACATACACTCTCTCGCCAACAACAATGAGGGCCTTGGGAATAGCCTCAACAGCTTTCTTCATCTTTCTCGGGGGCTCCTCTACTACTTTCCCGGATCTCAAAGAGATGGCACTCACATTGGGATTGGGGGCATTGGGATTCACCATCCTCAGAGTAGTTGGCTCGATCCCCGAGCTTGCCGTAGTTGTTTATGGATGTGGCGAGCTGTCCAATCTGTCCTCAAATCCGAATGCTAGCATCTGCTCGTTGCCGAGACCGTCCAACTTGATGCTGAAATGGAGATTTTGTGCAGCCATTTGTTTGACCAAGTCTTCTAATGAAGGTCCTGAAGGTGCATGGTCACTTGAGGAGGATTCGGTGGTGGTGCCACCACTGTTGTTGGGATGAGTTCCCATACCGCAGATTAGGGTGATTCCTCCAGTGGGATGGTACCTATTTGTGGAGAGGTCAGAGAGCACCATACCGGTTTCGATTATTGCCTTGGTTGTATAGATTAGCTGCATAAGCTTGAGGCATATCGGTGATTGACCCATCCTTCGCGAATAGGCACGGCTTGGCCGGATGCTCGGAGAACTACACATGCCACACAGCCTCCTGGCTGCACCTTATCCATTGCCAGCTTGCTTCACCAAACAAGTGAGCTCATCAATTTGGGTTTCGAGTGCCTTGTTGGAAGATGAACCTTGAATCTCATTCACACCCTTGTCTCGACAGAGTTGCTCTCGGTTGTGAACTCAGGGAGTTTAATGACATATTCTCAATCAATTGCTTCGCAGCAGCCGGAGTTTTATCGACGAGTGCTCCTCCACTAGCGGCATCCAAAATATTTCTGTCCATTGGGAGCAATCCTCAAAAAATATCGAATTAGAGTCGCCAATCGTAAAGGTGTTGAGGGCAACTAGATACCAACTTCTTGAACCTCTCCCAAGATTTCACCAATGACTCATTGCTTTGCCCGATGCCACATATCTCCTTTCGATGGAAGCAGCTGGAGGCAGGTGGAAGTATCTTTCCAGAAAACCTTCTTCGATCATTCCAAGTCGGGGACAGCACTTTGGCTCCAAATAATATAGCCAACTTTGCAGCGCCTTCAAGGGAGAAGGGGAAGGCTTGCAATTTGATATGGTCTTAATGAATGCCTTCCTACCTCAAGGGTGTAGAATCAACCACCTGAAATTCTTCCAAATGCTTATGTGATCCTCACCGCAAGACCACTAAATCTTGGCAACAAGTGTATTAAAACCGCATTTAAGTTCAAAAGGAGCAACCACACTAAAGATACTCAATACACAACCCATTGTAGTTAACATCGGGCAAGCAAGCTGCCTCAATGTCCTTTGGTCACCCATGTTATTAAAAACAGTTCGAAATCGAATTACCACTAGTGCTTGCCCGTATTGCCCTAAGGCGGTGTGCAGTGTTCTTTCAATTTCAGGTCAAAATCACACAAGTCGTGACAAGTAGACCTAGTGGCCATCTAATTCAAAACAAAAACAAAAACAAAAAAAACGAGAACAACAAACAAGAGTCCCGCTGGGCGGGCTTACTTGACGCGCCACCGCGCACGCGCCAAAAGATGAGCGGTTAGTAAAAATGTAGTTTAGTGTGCGACAACTCGGGTATCGTATCGCAAGGACTCTGCGTAGTGCTATTATCGCAGAAAATAAGTTTCTTGGGGGGTGTTTGGTTTGAAATTGATTGGAAAAAAATGAATGAAAACAGAGCGTAAAAACAGAGCAAAATACGTGATTATCAAATAAAACTAAGACGATCAATCTGCTGTTTCGCTTCACACTATCATCGGTTCATGTAATTCCATGCCCTAAGCAGAGTCTAATCCCTTTTCGATTGTAGCATCGATAACAAGCGAAACCGACGCCACGGGACATATATTCCTAATTCCAATTAAGCAAACGGATGAAGCCCTTCGTGGAATTAAGCAAACACGAATTGAACGCACGCTTAATTACAAACGCGATTAAGTTTAGGAACACACAATCATCGAAACAAATCAATACCCATTCGATACAAACTGAATTAAGCAAACAGAGAATATAGAATAGATATTGAAAGAGAGAAGAGAATTAAATCGAAATTACAAGACCTCAAGTGTTGGTGGGAAGCCGATTACAGCAGATCAACCTAGGGAGATTAGTTCTCCATCAAAAACGCAATACAACCAAAGAATTTCAAAACAAGGATTGGCAAAAGATCCTTCAGTTCTGCCCCTAAACAACTATTTATAACTTTCGAAATCACGCAGCCTCGCGAGGCAGTGGCCTCTCGAGGCGAATATTAAAATGGCGCCTTCTTGAATTTTGTATTCTCGCGAGGGCGTGATACTCGCGAGGCAGTCTTCAAAACCCGGTTGTCACAGCCGTGATTACTATCACGGCCAGACCGTGATGGTCTCCGGTCCTTCGGGTGCTTATCTGTCATGGCTGCGACCTTTCATCACTACCAGCCGTGATGGTCTCTGCTTCGGGGTTTCTTTACGCCCGTGATGGGTGTCACGGGATGACCGTAATGCTTGCCGACTTCGTGCTCGCGAGGCGCAATAGCTCGCGGGGCGAGGCAGAGAACATGACTTTTCCGGCACTGGCTGGTCCTCACTCTCGGGGCGAGTATCTGCTCGCGTGGCGAGTGTTTCCGGATTGCAATTTCCATTGTTTCCTTCATTCCTTGGACTCTAAGTTAACTTGAAAACATGAAATAGCCATAAGTGCTTTATTTGACTCAAAAACTGACTAAATAACCCTAAAACTACTTAAGGGACTCAAAACCTTGCTTGGAGGACAATCAAGCCTAATTTGGGTGAAAACGAGATATAATCGGCACAAAACCACGGCCATACTAGTCATAAAACTAGATGAGCCAGAGGCTTATCGGACTTATTAGGTCATAAAGGACCTAACTGTGCAATTTGTACTTCTTTGGTCCTATTGGATCCCAAATGGACTTGTTGATCCTAATAGAGTCCAAATGGACTTTTAGGTCATATAGGACCTAATCGGGCCAATTTGTACTTCTTTGGTCCTAATGGAGCCCAAATGGACTTGTTTGACCCTAATAGATCCCAAATGGACTTGTTAGGTCATAAAGGACCTAATCTGTGCAATTTGTACTTCTTTGGTCCTATTGGAGCCCAAATTTACTTGTTTGATCCTAATAGAGCCCAAATGGACTTTTTAGGTCATATAGGACCCAACTGGGCCAATTTGTACTTCTTTGGTCCTATTGGAGCCCAAATGGACTTGTTTGATCCTAATAGAGCCCAAATATACTTTTTAGGTCATATGGACCTAATCTGGGCCAATTTGTACATCATTGGTCCTAATGGAGCCCAAATGGACTTGTTTGATCCTAATATAGCCCAAATCGACTTTTAGGTCATATGGGACCTAATCGGGCCAATTTGTACTTCTTTGGTCCTATTGGAGCTCAAATTGACTTGTTTGATCCTAATGGACCCAAATGGACATTTTAGGTCATATAGGACCTAATCGGGCCAATTTGTACTTCTTTGGTCCTACTGGAGCCCAAATGGACTTGTTTTGATCCTAATAGAACCCAAATGGACTTTTTTAGGTAATATGGGACCTAATCGGCCAATTTGTACTTCTTGGTCCTATTGGAGCCCAAATGGACTTGTTTGATCCTAATAGAGCCCAAATGGACTTTTTTAGGTCATATAGACCTGACCGATCAATTTGTACTTCTTTTGGTCCTATTGGAGCCCAAATGGACTTGTTTGATCCTAATATAGCCCAAATCGACTTTTTAGGTCATATAGACCTAACTGGGCTAATTTGTACTTCTTTGGTCCTACTGGAGCCCAAATTGACTTGTTTGATCCTATTAGAGCCCAACTTGGACATTTTAGGTCATATAGGACCTAATTGGGCCAATTTGTACTTTTTTGGTCCTAATGGAGTCCAAATGGACTTGTTTGATCCTAATAGAGCCCAAATGGACTTTTAGGTCATATAGGACCTAACTGGCCAATTTGTACTTCTTTGGTCCTACTGGAGCCCAAATGGACTTGTTTGATCCTAATAGAGCCCAAATGGACTTTTTAGGTCATATAGGGACTAACTCGGGCCAATTTGCACTTCTATGCTCCTAATGGAGCCCAAATGGACTTGTTTGACCCTAATAGAGCCCAAATGCACTTGTTTGATCCTAATAGATCCCAAATGGACTTGTTAGGTCATAAAGGACCTAACTATGCCAATTTGTACTTCTTTGGTCCTATTGGAGCCCAAATGGACTTGTTTGATCCTAATAGAGCCCAAATGCACTTTTAGGTCATATAGACCTAACTGGACAATTTGTACTTGGTCCTATTGAGCCCAAATGGACTTTGTTTGATACTAATAGAGCCCAAATGGACTTTTTTAGGTCATATAGGACCTAATCGGAACAATTTGTACATCTTTGGTCCTAAAGGAGCCCAAATGGACTTGTTTGACCCCAATAGAGCCCAAATGGACTTGTTTGATCTTAATAGAGCCCAAATGGACTTGTTAGGTCATAAAGGACCTAATCGTGCCACTTGTACTTCTTTCGCCCTACTGGAACCCAAATGGACTTGTTTGATCCTAATAGGCCCAAATGCACTTTTAGGTCATATAGGACCTATCGGGCCAATTTGTACTTCTTTGGTCCTATTGGAGCCCAAATGGATTTGTTTGATCCTAATGGAGCCCAAATGGACTTTTAGGTCATATAGACCTAATCTGGCCAATTTGTACTTCTTGGTCCTATTGGAGCCCAAATTTACTGTTTGATCCTAATGAGCCCAAAATGGACTTTAGGTCTATAGACCTAACCGGGCCAATTTGTACATCTCTGGTCCTATTGAGCCCAAATGGACTTGTTGATCCTAAAAGAGCCCAAATGGACTTTTTTGATCCTAATAGAGCTCAAATGGACTTGTTAGGTCATAAAGGACCTAATTGTGCCAATTTGTACTTCTTTGTCCTATTGGAGCCTAAATGGACTTGTTTGATCCTAATAGAGCCCAAATGGACATTTTAGGTTATATATGACCTAACTGGACCAATTTGTACATCTTTGGTTCTAATGGAGTCCAAATGGACTTGTTTGATCCTAATATAGCCCAAATCGACTTTTTAGGTCATATAGACCTAATCTGCCAATTTGTACTTCTTGGTCCTATGGAGCCCAAATTGACTTGTTTGATCCTATTAGAGCCCAACTGGACATTTTAGGTCATATAGACCCAATTGGGCCAATTTGTACTTCTTTGGTCCTATTGAGCCCAAATGGACTTGTTTGATCCTAATAGAGCCCAAATGGACTTTTTAGGTCATATAAGACCTAATTGGGCCAATTTGTACTTCTTTGGTCCTATTGGAGCCCAAATGGACTTGTTTGATCCTAATAGAGCCAAAATGCACTTTTTAGGTCATATAGACCTAACCGGGCCAATTGTACTTTTGGTCCTATTGAGCCCAAATGGACTTGTTTTGATCGTAATAGAGCCCAAATGGACTTTTAGGTCATATAGACCTAATCAGCTAATTTGTACTTCTATGCTCCTAATGGAGCCCAAATGGACTTGTTTGACCCTAATAGAGTCCAAATGGACTTGTTTGATCCTAATAGATCCCTAAATGGACTTGTTAGGTCATAAGGACCCAACTGTGCCAATTTGTACTTCTTTGGTCCTGTTGGAGCCCAAATGGACTTGTTTGATCCTAATAGAGCCCAAATGCACTTTTAGGTCATATAGGACCCAATCGGTCAATTTGTACTTCTTGGTCCTATTGGAGCCCAAATGGACTTGTTTGATACTAATAGAGCCCAAATGGACTTTTAGGTCATATAGGACCCAATGGGCCAATTTCTACTTATTTGGTCCTAAAGGAGCCCAAATGGACTTGTTTGACCCTAATGGAGCCCAAACGGACTTGTTTGATCCTAATAGAGCCCAAATGGACTTTTTTAGGTCATATAGACCTAAGCGGGCCAATTTGTACTTCTATGCTCTAATGGAGCCCAAATGGACTTGTTTGACCCCAATAGAGTCCAAACGGACTTGTTTGATCCTAATAGAGCCCAAATGCACTTTTTCGGTCATTTAGGACGAATGGGCCAATTTGCCTTTGGTCCTATTGGAGCCCAAATGGACTTGTTTGATCCTAATAGAGCCCAAATGGACTTTTAGGCCATATAGGACCTACTGGGCCAATTTGTACTTCTTTGGTCCGATTGGAGCCCAATGGACTTGTTTGATCCTAATGAGCTCAACTTGGACATTTTAGGAATAAAGGACCTAACGGGCCAATTTACTTCTTTGGTCCAATTGGAGCCTAAATGGACTTGTTTGATCCTAATTGAGCCCAAATGGACTTATTAGGTAAAGGACCTAATTGTGCCAATTTGTACTTCTTTTGGTCCTATGGGATCCCAAATGGATTTGTTGATCCTAATCGAGTCCAAATGGACTTTTTAGGTCATATAGGATAATTGGGCAATTTGTACTTCTGGTCCTAATGGGCACAAATGGACTTTTTTGACCCTAATAGATCCCAAATGGACTTGTTAGGTCATAAGGACCTAACTGTGCCAATTGTACTTCTTTGGTCCTATTGGAGCTCAAATTTACTTGCTTGATCCTAATAGAGCCCAAATGGACTTTTTAGGTCATATAGGACCCAATCGACCAATTTGTACTTCTTTGGTCCTATTGGAGCCCAAATGGACTTGTTTGATCCTAATAGAGCTCAATGGACATTTTAGGACATAAGACCTAACTGGGCCAATTTCTACTTCTTTGGTCCAATTGGAGCCGAAATGGACTTGTTTGATCCTAATAGAGCCCAAATGGACATTAGGTCATAAAGGACCTAACTGTACAATTTGTACTTCTTTGTCTATTGGATCCCAAATACTTGTTGATCCTAGTAGAGTCCAAATGGACTTTTAGGTCATATAGGACCTAATTAAGCCAATTTGTACTTCTTTGGTCCTAATGGAGCCCAAATGGACTTGTTTGACCCTAATAGATCCCAAATGGATTGTTATGTCATAAAGGACCTAATCGTGCAATTGTACTTCTTGGTCCTATTGAGCCCAAATTTACTTGTTTGATCCTAATAGAGCTCAAATACACTTTTTAGGTCATATAGGACCTAATCGGGCCAATTGTACTTCTTTGGTCCTATTGGGCCCAAAATGGACTTGTTTGATCCTAATAGAGCCCAAATGTACTTTTTAGGTCATATGGACCTAACTGGGCCAATTGTACATCATTGGTCCTAATGGAGCCCAAATGGATTGTTTGATCTAATATAGCCCAAATCGACTTTTTAGGTCATATGGGACCAATCGGGTAATTTTTACTTCTTTGGTCCTATTGGAGCTCAAATTGACTTGTTTGATCCTAATAGAGCCAATCGACATTTTAGGTCATATAGACCTAATTGGACAATTTGTACTTCTTTGGTCCCATTAAGCCCAAATGGACTTGTTTGATCCTAATAGAACCCAAATGGACTTTTTAGGTTATGGACTTGTTTGATCCTAATAGAGCCCAACTGACATTTAGGTAATATGGACCTAATCGGGCCAATTTGTACTTCTTTGGTCTATTGGAGCCTAAATGGACTTGTTTGATCCTGATAGAGCCCAATGGACTTTTAGGTCATATAGGACTCGACGGCTATTGTACTTCTTGTCTATTCGACCCAAATGGACTTGTTTGATCATAATATAGCCCAAAATCACTTTTAGGTCATATAGGACCTAAGCTGGGCAAATTGTACTTCTTTGGTCCTACTGAGCCCAAATTGACTTGTTTGATCCTATTAGAGCCCATTCGACATTTTAGGTATATGGGACTAATGACAATTTGTATTTCTTCGGTCTATTGGAGTCCAATGGACTTGTTTGATCCTAATGAGAAATGGACTTTTTAGGTCATATAGGACCTAACTGGGCCATTGTACTTCTTTGTCCTATTGGAGCCCAAATGGACTTGTTTGATCCTAATAGAGCCAAAATGCACTTTTAGGTCTATAGACCTAATTCAGCCAATTTGTACTTAACTTTTTGGTCCTATTGGACTAAATGGACTTGTTTGATCCTAATAGATCTCCATGGACTTTTTAGGTCATATAGACCTAATTGGCTAAATTTCTCCTTCATGCTAATGGAGCTTAAATGGACTTTGACCTAATAGAGGCCAAATGGACTTGTTTGGTCCTAATATCCCAATGGACTTGTTAGGAATAAGGACCTAAACGTGCCAATTTGTACTTCTTTGGTCCTATTGGAGCCCAAATGGACTTGTTTGATCCTAATAGAGCCCAAATGCATTTTAGGTCATATAGGACCTAATAAGTCAATTGTACTTGTTCCTAGCTGGGAGCTCAATGGACTTGTTTGATACTAATGACCCAAATGAACTTTTGCGTCATTAGACCTAACTGGGCCAATTTGTACATCTTGGTCCTAAAGGGCCCAAATGGACTTGTTTGACCCTAATAGAGCCCAAAATGGACTTGTTTGATCCTAACAGAGCCCAATGGACATTAGGTCATAAAGGACCTAACTGTACAATTTGTACTTCTTTGGTCTATTGGAACCCAAATGGACTTGTTTGATCCTAATAGAGCCCAAATGCACTTTTTAGGTCATATAGGACCCAACTGGGCCAATTTTTGTACTTCTTGGTCCTATCGAGCCTGCTAAAATTGTTTGATCCTAAAGAGCCCAAAATGGACTTTTTTAGGTCATAGGACCTAATCCTGGGTCAATTTGTACTTCTTCGTCCTATCGGTTCTCAAATTGATTGGTTGATCCTAATGTAGCCCAACTCGACATTTTAGGACATAAGGACCCAACTGGGCTAATTTTTACTTCCTTTCGGTCCAATTGGAGCCGAAATGGACTCTTGTTTGACCCTAATAGAGCCCAAATGGACTTATTAGGTTAAGTAAAGGACCAAACCGTACAATTTGTACCATCATTGGTCCTAATGGAGCCCAAATGGACTTGCTTGGATCCCAATATAGCCCAAATTGACTTGTTTGATCCCATAGAGCCCGTTAACTGGACATTTTAGGTCATATAGGACCCAAATCAGACTAATTTGGTACTTCTTTTGGTCCTATTGGAGCCCAATGGACTCGCTTTGATCCTAATAGAACGCAAATGGACTTTTAGGTTATGGACTTGTTTGATCCCTAATAGAGCCCAATCGACATTTAGTCATACTGGACCTAACTGGCCAATTTGTACTTCCTCATCCTATTGGAGCCCAAATGGAGTCTCTTGATCCTAATAGAGCCTAAATGGACTTTTTAGGCCTATAGATCTGACCGGGCCAATTTGTAAATTTCTTGGTCCCATAAAGCCCAAATGGACTTGTTTGATCATAATAGAGCCAAATACACTTTTTAGGTCATATAGGAACCAATCCAGCTAATTTGTGCCTTTGGTCCTATCAACCAAAGACTGCTTGATCCAATAGAGCCCAA